>JAYESA010000012.1:177082331-177319831 GCA_036927795.1 Iris macrosiphon | reverse complement strand
GTGACTAAAATAAGGTAAGTATTGTATAAATATTAAATACATGGTAGTTTATAATTATTGTTGGGTATTAAGGTTTTGAATTTACCTTGAGATACCAAGGTAAATGTCAAGGTATTGAAGATAACCAAGGTATTGGGTTTGGGTATCAAGATAGAGGTTTAGTGTTGCGATATCAAGTTGGTTCGAAACCAAGGTATCCATTTAGCATTTGTAATTAAAATTTATATATTTAATATTGATTTATTATAAATATTTGATATTTTCTATTGTTTGCGTATCCTGGGATACGATATCCTAGTATCCTAAGATGTAGTTTGTATGGCCTAGATTCATAGTGTATGTTCTCAACATCATTGAGATAGACTCATGCAACCTAGAAATAAGTAGTTTGCCATAGTTGACCATAGTTTGACCGGTTTGACTTAGAGTTGACCTAGTGTGACTTTTTGACTTAGAAATGGCTTGTTGACCTAGAAGTTGACTAGTTTAACTTATTTTTTTCTAGAACCTTGTATTGATGTTATATTCCATATCTAGGTCTTTGAGGCACTGTATTCAACATATGTGAGACTGTTCATTGGACTTCAGGCGAGTACATTCTCTGATAGTTTCTCATTTATGATATCCACTATGTTCATTGTATCTAGTTTAGATATCCATATTTTTTGATACGATGGTTACACGGATTGGTATATCTGGATCTCTTCATGAGATATTATTCTTTGGTATATGGTGTATCTTGTGCAAGCCTTGTTTTATTGATTATCTTATACATTTACAAACACTGATTGTCGGAAAGAGTCACTATCTTCTTGGGGAATTCCGTGCTATAGCGTACGTTAGTTGGATCCATTATACCTGTCAGGATTGGGGAGTATATAGTGTAGATATATGATCATACCCTCCTTGTATCAAGTCTTGCATTGAATAGTATTAATCATACACTGCACGTATGATTAGCCAGGCCATAAATCTTGTATCAAGTTTCCAAGCCGATCACATGTTAAAGCTGGTACTCACTCACTTAGTTATTAGTATTTCTTGTTCATTCCATATTGTTTATTCTTGTATTTATTTCCATTATTTTTATTGCGTATCTCTTATACATGTTGGCATCTTATATATTAATATCTATTTACTGCTACATAGTTTATATCATTGATTAGAACTGCTGTTAGAGATGTACTTCATTTCATTCCTGACTGGAAAATATTTTTCAGAGGATTTGAGAGATTGGTGTCCGAGATACTATGGACTTCGACTTATAGATGGTGCAGACTTGGACCCACTAGTTCTGGAGTGATTGCAGAAAGGTTTATCTAGATCACTTGTCACGCTCCAGTCCCAAAATATGTAGGACTAGGAATACGTAAGCATGACAGCCGTATGTATATGGCAACTCCAATATATGGATACCATAATACACACGTACGCTGTATTATGAATATTAACTCACATATGGTATATCTATATTGTCACAAGTCACAGGGCATAACTAGATCTAATCTACATAATCAAATAACCAATCAACTATATAACTGAATCAAGTATAAAATGCTTGATAAGAACAAGTAGTTAGGCGGAGACAAATCCACTACCAACTAGAATATGAGAGAAATAAAATAAGTACATCTACTGAACAATGAGACTCAAAGAGAAGATCTCCTCGAAAGATAACAAAGTAGCAAGTTCTGATCCGTGCTTCTGCGAATAGTCAAGATCGTCTACACCTGGAAAGGGACCAGGTCCTCAGAGGGACGTAACAAGATACATAGAAGCATGCCAATTGAATACAATAAAACATGCATAATATATAGAAAATACATAAGTACGTTGTACAAGACAATCTATATAAAATGCATAATGAGGACAACTTTTCGACGTATGGGCAGGGGTAGGCTACTCTATCTAATCTCACAACTCACACACACGTCTAGAACATCATCAGCCATCATACCGCGAGGGTAGCGACCATCGTGACACCATCGACCAACAAACCGCGAGGGTAGCGACCATCACGACACAACTACTGTAGTGCGTGTTAGTTACTACGGTTTACCAGAGTGGTTATAGCCTATACGCCTACTGATTATCCTCCTCTCCCATGATACTATGTGTCAAGTGTATGTCAACATATATAATATATAATAATAACTGAAAGAAAACACGCATGCAATGAATATATAAAAATATAATAAGCATGCAAAGTACTGTACACAATTTGGCAAGGTATACTTGCCTGTTCTGAAAAAGAATGAAGTCCCAAGTCAAGGCGACGTCCGATCTACCCGTCACATAAATTAAACAAGTTAGGTTACAAAAGTGGATGAATAGGTTCCTCCATTTTAATATATTTTAATTCTAAATAAAATAATCTAAAATAGTATTTTAATCTTATTATAATCTGATTTTATTGTTAAACCCTAATTATGGTCCAAATAAAGTCAACTTTATGGATTTGTGATCCGTGGCACACAAATCGAGGCAATCCGTTGACCAAAAAGTCAACCAACTCAAATCTTGGATTTGTATGTCAAATCATATAGATTTTAGCGCTATATGAATGCCGTAATTGACGATTTCATAAAATCACAAGTCGATAAAGAGTTATGGCCACAAGGGCGCACAGATGACAATTTTTGGTAATTTCCTATTTACGTCTATGTTGCACAAATTTTACAGTAGATTAAAATTGCATGTTAAATTCTAGAAAATTAATTTTATGTAAGTTCATCATGTCAACTTTTCGAAACTTCAAACGGTTCATAATTCTGAATTCGGGATCTCCCAAAATCTCGAAAATACGAAAATACATCTGATTTCGGACAACTGACGCTTTTAGAATTTTCTAAAAAATAGGTTCATAAATTATTAAAATAATTTATATATTCAAAAAACTAACCTTGAAAAAAAATGGAGCGCGTTTGAAGTCCGGAGCTAGGAGATATCGTCTTTTTAAGTCGTCGTAAGTACTAGAAAATGAGGCTGAATTTATGACGAATTTCGACCATTTTTGGACGAAAAAGAGAGGAGTTTGGGGGAAAAAAATATGAAAGAAGAGTTTATTCCATAATTCTAATAGGTATTTATAATGGTGGAGACTACTTAATTGAATACGACTATGATTGGATAATTTGGATATGACTAGGACGAGTTTAAATGAGGATAGGATATGCATGAAGTTGCTTTCCTAGTAGGCTCAGGATTTAAATTAATTTAAAATAGAGTTTGAGTTCATCTCAATAATTTATAATCTTAAATAGAATTAAAAATAATACAAATAATTTATATATAATCTTATTAATATCTATTAATACTAAATTAGATCTATCTAATATTAAGACTATATATATCCAAATAAATCCTAAATTATTTCAAAAATCTAAATAAATTTCTTAAAATTCTAAATAAATTAAATAAAAATATAATCAAATATTTTAACCTAAAATAAATATTTGGCAGGAACAATATGCAATTATGGTCTCATAGTAAATCATGAAAGTCCTGAAAATTTACGTTCCCTATGTTTAATTACCTAAAAATTCTAGAAAAATTTCCAAAAATCTAAAATAGCCTAAAAATAATTCTAAATAAATAATTACATAAGTAAATATACTAAGAAATTTATTTTCTAGTTAACTAAGAGAATACTCTAAAATAATTTAATATATAAAATATTCTATAATAAATATAATAATATAAAATACACACAAAATATCTATTTTGGGTGAGGGGGTTTACATCACTAATTTTCATAGTTAGTTTCTTTAACATTTTGGTACTGGATTAGTTTCCGGCATATAGTATGAGATTGGATACTGTTTCTATTGTTGATAATATATATTTGAATGTATAGTTAGACTTCCTCCATATCTTCTCGTACTTTTAGAATTATGATTGAGTTTTGTGTTAAGATATTTAGCAGATTTATATTATTGTGAGATGTTTAGATAGTATAGTTGAACAAGACAGCGTTCTACCATCGATTCTGCGGCGTAGGATGGACGTTGTTCTCGACTTGCATCCCTATACCGGGTGCGGGTTGTGACACATTTTTAATGGTGGCCCATGCAGGTCAGGCTTCGCAAGTTATTGGATATTGTGGTAGTACGATGACTTAGTTGTACTACTGCGAGCCTGCGATAGGATATAGGATATAGGCTATAGGATATAAGATGTTAGGATGAGAGAATACTCAATCATAAATTTCTTGAGAGATTCCTGGGACGACCCTTGAGAATCTTATTACAATTCCCATTTTAAATATTTTTCTTATTTTTCGTCCACTCTCACTTATTGTTGTTGAATTTGATTCTTGGTGATCGATTGTTGAATTTAATTTTTGATGTTCGTTATTGAGTTTGATTCCATATCGAGAGAAATTTTACGGACTAAGTTACGGTATCATCTGATGACATATATTGATGAGGACAGTGAGAAAGGTGAAACGTCTACTTTGGTTATGGATCCTAGAGTTTATCGCAGCCATATTAGCCGGCGTAGTAGAAAGGTAGGGCCTAACTTCGGATGTACATATCTTAGTTATAAAATTTAGAGTTTCTCGCAGCCATATCGGTTGGCGTAGTGAGGATTCTAGATGACATGATTATAGAGTTGCATACCCTAGTTATGTAATATATCGCTTATCGCAGCTATGCTTACTGGCGTAGCGAGGATTCTGAGTATTATGATTTTGGACAGACGTGTATGATTATCAGATTGTATCTTAAATTGGTTCTTAAAGTATCATCTCAATACTTATTCATTTCTGTTATTGTATAAATTTATTCCATCATTCTTTAGCTTAGCAGTAGAGATACCTTCAGTTCTTTAGTCCAGTTTCTTATAGAGTTTTATTCCATTAGAGTCCTTGTTAGTGTGATAATTGGTGACTTGCAATTAGGTTTGTGTCTTGAGTTTCAGTATTAACTGTTAGGAGTGCGGCTTGTGAGTCTGTAAGTGGTTCTTAGTTGGACATGTGAGCAATAGGCATCAATCTAGAGATAACCCATAGCATAGTACCTGGTAGCAATAGTTCTATGATAGGTGTCATTATAGATAGTATGGGTACTAATAGGTAGAAGGGAGAGTAGAGAGTATCAATAGTGATCCCATGAGTTAGTATCAGAGTCAGCATACCACTTCTGGATAGTCATGAATTCAGGTAGTTGGGTGAGCCATGTAACAATAAAGTATCAAGAAAATTATGTTGGAAATAAATAAAGTATGATATTCAATTTGGTGGTTGATACTCGGGTGTGTCAAGAGTAGAGAAATATTTATGCATAAAGAGTATTAGTGAGTATGCCATAGTAAAATGCTACCCATAAGTGTATAGGAGAGTGTGAGGGAATCAAAATACATTGTGTTAAAGTCGTAGGACTTGTGATATAGGTTGATGTGAGTAGATAGGAGTGTACCAGTATATGACTAATGATGGATATATCACCTGATATTGAGGCTAGTGATGTGTTGGAAGCAATAGGTGGAAGAGTGTCTAGAAATTGTGTGCAGGATGCACAGTGGGTGATAAGTGTCAGTGTGGAAGTTCATGAGTATCAGAAAGTGGAAGCTGGAGTATTAATATTATGTCATGGGTTAAAAAATATCAAGATTGGTCATGGAAGATATGTAGTGTATCACTTATTAGTATATCCATCTATAAAAGGTTTAAGGAGAGATATGTATACATTAATAGATATATGGAACCATATGCATGCCTTGAGAGTGAAGTAAAACATGTAAATTATAGAAGTTAATAACTAGTACAAGTAATTATGAGTTTTAGTAAATGTGATGAGGTGATCTAATGGTGAAGCTAGTATCCTAGAACATTAAGGGCATATATTGTGTAGTTAAAAAGCTAGTGCTAGTATTTCTATATCAGGGATTAGTTGAGTAATGTGCTAGTAACCGTAAGTATCTTGTGTAATGACATTAGATTGGTGTATCAGTTAATGGATAGAAAATAATTTTGAAGTAATAGTACAAGTGATCCAAGCAATAGAAGAGGGAGACAATATATATATATATATATATATATATATATATATATATATATATATATATATATATATATATATATATATAGAAGTAAATAAGTATAGTACCTTGCTAAATTTGATTATAGAGGTCGTATGTATCAGAGAATAGTCCGAGGGGTATAAGGATACCAGTGAGATATCATAGTTTTGTGATGACTAAAAAATAATTGTGTATTTATTGTGTATAGGTGAGAACCTTAAGATGATTAACAAATGTTAGAGGATGAGTTGCACCAAGTATCAGATAGAAAGAGATACTCTAGTAACAAGAGTTGGAGTACCTCAAGTATTATGAAAGTTTAGGCAAGCATTTTAGTAACTAGTATAAAGGAGAGACACGATTTAAGTAAGACATTCTATTGGGAGTATTAAAGTTGGACGAGGGTGTACTAATAAAACACATGATTGAAAAGGTATGCAAGTATTCCTTGCAAGATAATGATTAAGAAATTTTGGTGATTACAAGAATTGAAACATATAAAGGAGGCAGTGTCTTAGCAATATTTTGTATAGTATCCTAAGTAGCAAGTGCCAGTGAGTTAAGCATGTACATGACCTAGAATTATAGTATACCATGAGTATTAGAAACTCTCAGTATTAAAAATATCTTGATAATTAAATGAATGTTTAGTATGATGGAATAGGCCACATGTGGCATAGTAAATTATCCTGCACCAGTAGAGGGAGACACTCAACATGACAGAGACTGAAATTCATGATAGTTAGAGACTATATCCAAGTATGATTTCTCTTTCAGTAGTATGGTAGGATTGTATGTTATAGGATATATACTATTTTAGACTGTAATTGATGGGGTTTAACCATAGTAAGATTTGTATGAAAAGGATATGACTAGCCTAAGAGAGAGGGGTGAGAGTTTTAATTTCGATGACGAAATTCTTCTAAGGGGGGTAGATTTGTCACTACCACATTTTTTAGGAAAGGATATTTTAGTCTTTTACTAATTAAATAAATATTATGCATGTTAAATATTTATTTATTGTGTCACGCCCCAGTCCCAAAATACCGAGGGACTAGATACGTGGCAATGGCCAGCAGTACGCACCGATGGACAAACTCAATTTAATGGATCCATCAGGACATACTTAAGCTGTAAAACAAAGTCTACGACAATCAAGGCACAACAAATCTCATCTACACAAGATATAAAATATGATCCACAGAATAAATAAGGAATATAAATTATCAGCTAGTCTCAACAAAGTGCTTCGGGGAATAACCCGATAAATATCTAATACAATGGTTCAACAGACCAGAATATAAATGACTGAAATAAATAAATGCGGAGCATGAAACATAGATGCTCAGGAAAAGTCTTCGGCTAATACCTCGTCCTCGGATGGTGGTACAGCTCCTGGATCAGCTCCTACTGCGGTCCCGTATACCTCGGGGTAGGTCTCGTCCTCAAATCCTGGGGACATAATCCATATCCAGGTCCTCAGGGGACATAGCAAGGTACAGAAAATATACAAGCCAAAATATAAGTAGTGCAGCAAATAATGAGAATAATAGGGTAAGTATGTAATCATCTGTGTGAAATACAAGAGAGAGAGCATCTATAGTACTCAGGTTGAAACAACTACAAGCTCTGTGTAGGGGAGCCGGGTAACAGTGATATCATGAGGTGGTCTAGCTCAGCGGGAGACTGAGTAGCCGGCATAACATAATCAACCTGTAGCCTGTGGGTCTCTCCAGCAATAGATGGAACAATAAGGGAATACTAAATAACCAGCTAAGTGATATGCAAGATGAGAGCAGCACTAGAACTCAGGCTGAAGCCACTACAAGCTCTGTGTCGGGGAGCCGGTAGCAGCAGTAATAATGAGTAATGGGCCAAGCTCGGGCTTCAGAGTCTTGTGCCTCACAATAATAGGGGTTTATATATATGATCAGCCTGTAGCCTGTGTGTCTCTCTCCACCCAATATAACCACGTATATCATGACCATAACGTCTCATGTCCATGTCAAGCGGGACCATAACTAATGCAACAAGTCATAAATATCTAGGAGTATAATATCTCTGTCAAGTCCTGTATCCTATACAGAATCACCACGAATATCTCGGAAAGATCCTGTCTCATGAACAGTGTCAAGTGTCCTGGGTCAAAGTGTACTTCATAAGACAAGTACGAGAAGATAAAGTGTCACGAATGTCCATCTCTAGATGATAATACACAACACCGCGTACGGTGTTGGCACCCGACTAATAATCGGACGCTAAGTATGTCACATGGTCCTAGGTTAAGCATGCACAACAATATAATGAATAAAGGAAAATATGTAACAATACTGCAGAGTTTGGCAATGTACACTAGCCTGGTGTCCGAATACCAACAGTCGTACCTATATCAGTGGATCCTGTAAGTACTCCTTCAAAAGCTGTAATAAACATTATCAACAGTCTCAGAAGATATCTAATAGCTAAAAACGCCTGTCCTTACGTCCAAATTGGACACAAGGGCAAAAATGATATTTCCGGGCCAAAGCGGGGTCCATATTTGGGCCACTTTGCACCGAAAAGCGTGTCAGGGTCAAAGGTCTCCAAATTCCTCAAACTCAGTGTCAACAAGTCAGGAACGATGATATGAACCCAACGGAACTTCCAGAATTGGATTACGATGAGTCGATCACAAAATCGTCCATCAAGTGGAGCCTGTGGAGCCTACGATACACGATTTTGTCAATATTCTCAGAATCGGACCAAACTTGGGTCACAGGACTAGCGTATTGCTACGAGTCCAATGGCGTAAGTTTCGTCTCGATCCGACGTGTGTACACAAAGTTACAGCGTGTTCTAGAATGGACGGATATGGGGCGTTGTCGGCGGATACGCGTTGATTCCGGTGTGCACGCACATCCGAATCGACTTCTGTGAAATCCCACACATCCGTATCAACGTCGTGCATGTTTCGGTAAAGACCGCGTGCGACCAAGTCATCCCGTTTGGCGGGGCGCACTCAGTTCCGGGGTGAAACAGGGCATTATTTTTCCTGTTTTTGGATCGCGGTTTGCGATCACCACAAGACGCGATGCACCGAGCGGGTTGCACGGGCACCGAGAGGGTTATACAGTCTACGCGTCGTAACTGACGGAATAAAAAACTAAAATACGAGGAGGGAAAAAACGGTACCTGAACAGGGCTCCATGAATCTGAGTTTTCACGCGTCCGTGTGTCAACTTGACGCGAACTGTGTCCTGGTCGTGTCCGCTGTGTCGAGTCTAGGGTTTGCTGCTATGTTCGACTGCGGTCGACGGATACGGCGAATGCGGCCGGTGCTGTGTCGGAGAGCTCAAGTGGCCGGGTCTCGAGCGGCGGATGCTGACGTGGTCTGGGGCGGAGGATGCCGCAGGGGGTTGGGCGAGTCTCGAGGGAGGCTGTCGAGTCGGGTAGGTGACTGCGGAAGGATGTCGACGACGGCGCTGGGGAGAGATGGAGGGAGGCGGAGATTAGGGTTCAGGTCAGGAGCTGCGGCGGTCGACCGTGGAGGATGAGGAGCAAGGTGAGGTGGTTGGTCTGGATGGGAGGAGCACGGCGGGACTAGGTCGGCTCGGCAGCGGAGTCGAGCAACGGGGCGGCGGCGGCGGTCGGTGATGAAGTCGTCTAGGTCTGGGGAGCGGCGGAGATGGGGATGTTGCAGCGGGCGGCGAAGATTAGGGTACGGCGGCGGAGATGGAGAAGTGAGAGTTCGATGGCGGGGGAGTCGCGGATCCCGAGAAGTCTTACATAGCCGCAACAGTATTTCCGGCGGCTTAGGGTTTTCCCAATGGGTTTCGGGCCCGGGTCGGGTTTGGCTCGGATCCGACCCGACCCGACCCGACCCAATAAGCTGGTTTGGGTTTGGTTCACGCAGCGGTTTGGTTCAGGTTTGGGTTTGGGTGGGTTTGGTTTAATTTGGGTTTATATAACCAATTGTTTTTAGGGCTTTAAACGCGTTTTCGGAGTCCAATAAATTTACAGAAAAATACCACATGCCCGGTTTTCCATTTTACACCATAAAATACTATTTCCATAATATTTTAACATCAATTAACAACACTTAAAATTCTTTAAATCCCAATCACCATCGTTTTAAATTCCAAAAAATACCGAAAAATTCGGAATAAATCATTTTAAAATTATTCTCAAAAATCAGGATGTTTACAATCTACCCCCTTAAGAGGATTGCGTCCTCGCAATCAAAGAATAAGCTACTAAAGAAAGAACTATGATGATTACAAGATTGCTTAGTTTACAACTGCATCCTCGAACAAGTGAGAATAACGCTGGCGCATACTATCCTCCCGTTCCCAGGTCGATTCTCCAGGAGAATGATATTTCCAAGCTACACGAACCAGTCTGATTGTCTGTCCCGGCAATGTCTTCTCACTGACGTCGAGGATGCCAACTAGTTGTACTTCATACCTCAAGCTAGGGCCCACTTCGATCTCGGAATGGTCGACTACGTGACTTGGGTCGGTCACGTACCTTCTCAGCTATGAGACGTGGAATACGTCATGCACTCCCTCTAAGGATGGTGGTAATGCAAGACGATAGGCCACCTCACCAATGCGCTCTAGAATATCAAATGGCCCAATATACCTTGGGCTCAACTTGCCTCTGCTCCCGAATCTAATAGTACTTCGATTGGGCAAAATCCTCAAGAACACGTGCTCTCCTTCTTTGAACTCTAGGGGACGTCTGTGTGTATCAGCCCAATGCTTCTGTCTGTCCTGAGCTGCTCGAAGATAATTCTGAATTTGTTTCACCTTCTCCACTGTCTGTGTTACCAATTCTGGACCCAGTATTTAACGTTCACCAACGTCACTCTAACATATAGGCGATCTGCACTTCCTTCCGTATAATGCCTCGAATGGTGCCATCTGAATGCTGGCCTGATAACTGTTGTTGTAGGAGAACTCTACTAAGTACAAATAATCTTTCCAAGATCCTCCAAAGTGTAGGATACATGATCGCAACATATCCTCCAAGATTTGAATGGTGCGCTCCGATTGACCATCTGTCTGTGGGTGGTAAGCTGTGCTGAACTTAAGTCTGGTGCCCAGACTCTCTTGCATGCTTCTCCAGAAATGAGATATAAATTTCGAATCTAGATCCGATACAATACTAACCGGCACTCCATGTAATCTGACTATTTGTCGCATATATATGTCGGCTAGTACCTCTGTGGACTGTCCAACTCTAAATGGCAAGAAGTGTGCCAATTTAGTGAGTCTATCCACGATAACCCATACCGCATCTCTTCCGCTGGGGCTCCTTGGAAATCCTGTGACAAAATCCATCGTGATATGTTCCCACTTTCATTCTGGTATAGGAAGCGGCTGTAACATACCTGCAGTCCTCTGATGCTCAGCCTTTACTTGCTGGCAGACTAAGCATTTGGCCACAAATCTTACAATCTCCCTTTTCATTCCATGCCACCAATAATACTGTCGCAAGTCTCGGTACATCTTGGTTCCTCCTGGGTGCACAGAGTATATAGAGCTATGTGTTTCAGTCATTAACTCATGTCTCAATTCTCCATTTGGAACATACAGGCGATTTCCAAACCTCAATGTCCCGTCTTCATGTATGCGAAGTCCTGTCTGCGTGCCTGCTTCTGTCCTCTCCTTCAGTCTTCGAAATCTAGCATCGGTGGGCAATGCCTCTTTAATTCTTTCCACAAGTGACGACTTAATTTCAAGATTAGCCAGCAAGCCATTCTGTCCTGGTAAAACAACCTCTATCTAAAGCTCCTGTAAATCTCTCAATAACTCGGGCTGCATCGTCAAGAAATAAGCCGTAGGCTTCCTGCTGAGAGCGTCTGCTACGACATTCGCCTTTCCCGGGTGATACTGCAGATCTATATCAAAATCTACCATCAATTCAAGCCAACGTCTCTGCCTTATGTTGAGCTCCTTCTGAGTATATACATACTTCATACTCTTGTGATCTATAAAGATTTCTACCTTCTCCCCATAAAGATAGTGCCTTCAAATCTTCAGTACAAATATAACTGCTGCTAGCTCCAGATCGTGGGTTGGGTAGTTCTTCTCATGGACCTTCAACTGTCTCGACGCATAAGCAATGACTTTGCCATATTGCATCAAAACACATCCTAATCCACTACCTGATGCATCACTGTAAACAACAAAACCTCCTGACCCTGAAGGAAGAGTCAAGACAGGTGTTGTTGTTAATCTTCTCTTCAATTCTTTGAAGGCCTTCTGGCAGTCTTCTGTCCATAAAAAATCCTGGTCTTTACGTGTCAGCTTCGTCATCGATTCTGCAATCCTTGAGAAATTTTTATAAACCTTCGGTAATATCCTGCAAGTCCGAAAAAACTTCTCACCTCTGCAATTGATGTGGGTGTAGGCCAAGTCTCTATTTCCGCGACTTTCTCTAGATCCACTGAAAGTCCTTCTCCTGAGATGATATGTCCCAAAAAAGGCACTTTGTCCATACAAAACTCGCACTTACTGAGTTTGGCATATAACTTCTCATGTCTCAAGTTCTCTAACACAATCCTGAGATGCTCCTCGTGCTCTTCGTGGCTCTTAGAATATATTAGAATATCGTCAATGAACACCACCACAAATTTATCCAAGAACTGATGAAAGACTCTGTTCATTAAACTCATAAACACTGCTGGCGCGTTGCTTAAACCAAACGGCATTACCAAGAACTCATAATGTCCATACTTTGTCCTGAAAGCTGTCTTTGGTATGTCTTCCTTCCTTACTTTGATCTGATGATAGCCGGATCTAAGGTCAATCTTCGAGAATACCCTAGCACCACTCAATTGATCGAACAGATCATCAATGCGTGGTAAGGGATACCTGTTCTTGATGGTCACAGCATTTAGTGTCCTGTAGTCAATGCATAACCGTACTGTTCCATCCTTCTTCGGCACAAATAATATGGGTGATTCCAAGGTGACATAGTGGGCCGAATGAACCCCTTCTCCAGAAGATCATCAACATGTTCCTTCAACTCCACTAACTCCTTAGGTGCTAGCCGATATACTGATGAAGTGATAGGCTTTGCTCATGGAGTTAAGTCTATTGTGAATTCTATTTCTCGATCAGGCGGTAAACCTGGAAGATCATCAGGAAATACATCCACAAATTCTGATATGACTCTTGGGTAACCTGTCTCCCCTTCTACAGATAGTACCCTAAGAGTAGGCTGAACTCCTTGCTCTACTGCCCCTCGAAGAAACTCAAATTCTGGATGTCCAAGCGGTCTAAATATAACCCGCCCAAGTCGGCAATCAAGAGTCGCATGGTACTGACTTAACCAGTCCATACCAAGTACAACATCATAATCCGGCATGGAAAATATCAGAAACTGAGCTCGCATTTCTCTTCCACAGACTACTACAGAACATGATCTACAGACGTCACTAACCGGAATAATTCTGCCTCCCGTAAGAATTCTCTTCATCTTTGGAAGGGGTGCGGTAGCTACTCTATGGGTGGCTACAAAGCTAGCTGCTATAAATGAATGTGACGCTCCAGAATCAAATAAAGCTACTGCTGGTAATGAAGCTACTAAAATGGTATCTACGATAACTTCGCCTGCAGTAGCCTCCTCCTCAACAGCTAATGTGAATGCATGTCCTCATCCCTGAGCTGGACCTCTCTGCTGCTGCTGAGCCTGCTAAAATAGAGGTGCCTGTGGTGCCAGGGGTGGTCTCTGCTAATTTTCTTCCGGGGCTGGTGGCCTGACGCCTCCAACTCCTGCCTGCTGTGCTCCTACTGCTGGATAAGATGGTCGTGGTGCAAGTAAAGCTAGTCTCGGTGCTCCCTCTCTGCGCTCGGTGCAGTCTCTGGTCTGATGCTGGTTGGACCCGCAAGCCAGGCAGAGTCCCAACTTACGTCTGCATTCTCTCTCAATGTGACCTATCTTGCCGCAGTGGTGACAAGTAGGGAGAGATATGGTCCTGTGTGCTGTCCTCTCTGGCATACTCCTCTGGGACCGTTTTGCTGAATCCCTATGTTCTGTCCTGGATGGTGCTGAGGTGATAGGCCTCTTCAGGTTCGACTCCCTTCTAGTGACGTGCTCCAAGTGTCGTGCTGCTGCGAGAACGTCGGTATAAGATATAGGTGCGACCGATCCAATCAATCTCTGGAGCTCAAACTTCAGCCCGTCAAAGAACTTCTCAGCTTTCTCTTCCTCTGTCACAATCAAGGTTGGGGCAAAGCGACTGAGGCGAATAAATTCCGCGTTATATTCTTTCACTGTCATATTGCCTTGGATAAAGTGGTTGAACTTGTCTCTGAGCTCTGACCGTGCTACTGCTGGAATATACATCTCTTTGAAGAGTATGGAGAACTCTTCCCAAGTAAATCGGTCCTGTCCGAGCCTCCTCTCTTCTGCTAACCACCAGTGATGTGCATTTTTAGTTAACTGCATTCTGACTGCAGTCATCCACTTCTCTCTCGGAAGTTCAGCGGCTTCCAACTGATGATGTATGTTTGTGAGCCATTCATGAACTTCTGTTGGCCCCTCTTTACCAGAAAATGTACGAGGTTTGAGCTGACGGAAGTCGGTGATAGATCCCGTCGTTGTTCGCCTCGCCGGTGGATTTGCCTGCTCCAATGCGGATACCAGGCTGGTTTTCAGATACTCGGCCTCCTGCCGATGGGCCTCTTGCTGAATCTGTTGCTGTGCTTGCATCATGGCATACATCATCTAGAATATCTGTTGCCCGTCCATGGCTTGTCCGGACGGGAAAACTGGCATCTGTGGAGTGAACTGTGGTGGAGGTGGGATGTTATCTCTCCGAAACCTTGGATTAGGCTGACCGGCCTGATCGCTCTGCGATGCTTGTCCTCCATTCCCTAGAGTCACTCCGTCTATATAAGTAACCACAGCGTCGTGTGGCGTATCCAAAGGAATCTCATCTCCGTTCCTAGGATCCATTACTCTGCAACCAAAAGATAAACTGTAAGAACGCTCAGAGGAATCAACACAGGATGCAAATCAAGTAACAAATTTGAGTTCGATATAGAGTTCAAAAGTGGTTTAAATAATGGATGAGATCCTATAACTTATCATATCCTTAGGGTAGGCTGGTTCGGTCGCTAAGTTGAAACCGAACAATTTAGTCGTAGACCTGCATAGGCCACCACAAAAACCATATCACGCCCCAGTCCCAAAATACCGAGGGACCAGATACGTGGCAATGGCCAACAGTACGCACCAATGGACAAACCCAATTTAATGGATCCATCAGGGCATACTTAAGCTGTAAAACAAAGTCTACGACAATCAAGGAACAACTAATCTCATCCACAAAAGATATAAAATATGATCCACAGAATAAATAAGAAATGTAAATTATCAGCTAGTCTCAACAAAGTGCTTCGGGGAACAACCCGATAAATATCTAATACAATGGTTTAACAGACCAGAATATAAATGACTGAAATAAATAAATATTGAGCATGAAACATGGATGCTCAGGAAAAGTCTTCGGCTAACACCTCATCCTCGGATGGTGGTACAGCTCCTGGATCAGCTCCTACTGCGATCCCGTATACCTCGGGATAGGTCTCGTCCTCAAATCCTGGGGACATAATCCATATCCAGGTCCTCAGGGGACATAGCAAGGTACAGAAAATATACAAGCCAAAATATAAGCAGTGCAGCAAATAATGAAAATAATAGGGTAAGTATGTAATCATCTGTGTGAAATACAAGAGAGAGAGCATCTATAGTACTCAGGTTGAAATAACTACAAGCTCTGTGTAGGGAAATCGGTAGCAGTGATATCATGAGGTGGTCTAGCTCAGCGGGAGACTGAGTAGCCGGCATAACATAATCAACCTGTAGCCTGTGGGTCTCTCCAGCAATAGATGGAACAATAAGGGAATACTAAATAACCAGCTAAGTAATATGTAAGATGAGAGCAGCACTAGAACTCAGGCTGAAGCCACTACAAGCTCTGTGTCGGGGAGCCGGGTAGCAGCAGTAATAATGAGTAATGGGCCAAGCTCGGGCTTCAGAGTCTTGTGCCTCATAATAATAGGGGTTTATATATATGATCAGCCTGTAGCCTGTATGTCTCTTCCCACCAAATATAACCACGTATATCATGACCATAACGTCTCATGTCCATGTCAAGCGGGATCATAACTAATGCAACAAGTCATAAATGTCTAGGAGTATAATATCTCTGTCAAGTCCTGTATCCTATACAGAATCACCACGAATATCTCGGAAAGATCCTGTCTCATGAACAGTGTCAAGTGTCCTGGGTCAATGTGTACTTGATAAGATAAGTACGAGAAGATAAAGTATCACGAATGTCCATCTCTAGATGACAATACACAACACCGCGTACGGTGTTGGCACCCGACTAATAATCGGACGCTAAGTACGTTACACGATCCTAGGTTAAGCATGCACAGCAATATAATAAATAAAAGAAAATATGTAACAATACTGCAGAGTTTGGCAAGGTACACTTGCCTGGTGTCCGAATACCAACAGTCGTCCCTATATCAGTGGATCCTGTAAGTACTCTTCCAAAAGCTGTAATAAACATCACCAACAGTCTCAGAAGATATCAAATAGCTAGAAACGCCTGTCCTTACGTCCAAATTGGACACAAGGGCAAAAATAATATTTCCGGGCCAAAGCGGGGTCCATATTTAGGCCACTTTGTACCGAAAAGCGTGTCAGGGTCAAAGGTCTCCAAATTCCTCAAACTCAGTGTCAACAAGTCAGGAACAATGATATGAACCCAATGGAACTTCCAGAATTGGATTCCGATGAGCCGATCACAAAATCGCCCATCAAGTGGAGCCTGTGGGGCCCACGATACACGATTTTGTCAACGTTATCAGAATCAGACCAAACTTGGGTCACATGACCAGCATATTGCTACGAGTCCAATGGCTCAAGTTTTGTCTCGATCCAATGTGTGTACACAAAGTTACAGCATGTTCTAGAATGGACGGATACGGGGCGTTGTCGGCGGATACGCGTTGATTTCGGTGTGCACGCACATCCGAATCGACTTCTGCGAAATCCCACATGTCCGTATCAACGTCGTGCATATTTCGATAGAGACTAATAGAATATCCTTCAATGCCTAAACTAGAAGATTTGACGTGCGACCAAGTCGTCCCGTTTGGCGGGGCGCACTCAGTTCCGGGGTAAAACAGGGCATTATTTTTCCTATTTTTGGATCGCGGTTTGCGATCACCATAGAACGCGATGCACCGAGCGGGTTGCACGGACACCGAGAGGGTTATACAGTCTACGTGTCATAACTGACGGAATTGAAAACGGAAATACGAATAGGGAGAAAACGGTACCTGAACAGGGCTCCGTGAATCTGAGTTTTCACGCGTCCGTGCGTCAACTTGAAGCGAACTGTGTCCTGGTCATGTCCGCTGTGTCGAGTCTAGGGTTTGCTGCTAAGGTCGAATGCGATCGACGGATACGACAAACGCGGCCGGTGCTGTATCGGCGAGGCTCAGGCGGCCGGGTCTCAAGCGGCAGATGCTGACGTGGTCTGGGGCGGAGGATGCCGCAGGGGGTTGGGCGAGTCTCGAGGGAGGCTGTCGAGTCGGGTAGGTGACTGCGGAAGGATGTCGACGGCGGCGCTGGGGAGAGATGGAGGGAGGCGGAGATTAGGGTTCAGGTCAGGGGCTGCGGTGGTCGCCCGTGGAGGATGAGGAGCAAGGCGAGGTGGTTGGTCTGGATGGGAGGAGCACGGCGGGACTAGGTCGGCTCGGCAGCGGAGTCGAGCAACGGGGCGGCGGCGGCAGTCGGTGATGAAGTCGTCTAGGTCTGGGGAGCGGCGGAGATAGGGATGTTGCAGCGGGCGGCAAAGATTAGGGTACGACGGCGGAGATGGAGAAGTGAGAGTTCGATGGCGGCGGAGTCGCGGATCCCGAGAAGTCTTAAATAGCCGCAACAGTATTTCCGGCGGCTTAGGGTTTTCCCAATGGGTTTCGGGTCCGGGTCGGGTTTGGCTCGGATCCGACCCGACCCGACCCAATAAGCTGGTTTGGGTTTGGTTCACGCAGCGGTTTGGTTCAGGTTTGGGTTTGGGTGGGTTTGGCTTAATTTGGGTTTATATAACCAATAGTTTTTAGGGCTTTAAACGCGTTTCCGGAGTCCAATAAATTCACAGAAAAATACCCCATGTCCAGTTTTCCATTTTACACCATAAAATACTATTTCCATAATATTTTAATATCAATTAACAACACTTAAAATTCTTTAAATCCCAATCACCATCGTTTTAAATTCCAGAAAATACCGAAAAATTCGGAATAAATCATTTTAAAATTATTCTCAAAAATCATGGTGTTTACAATCTACCCCCATTAAGAGGATTGCATTCTCGCAATCAAAGAATAAGCTACTAAAGAAAGAACTATGATGATTACAAGATTGCTTAGTTTACAACTGCATCCTCGAACAAGTGAGGATAACGCTGGCGCATACTATCCTCCCGTTCCCAGGTCGATTCTCCAGGAGAATAATGTTTCCAAGCTACACGAACCAGTCTGATTGTCTGTCCCCACAATGTCTTCTCACTGACTTCGAGGATGCCAACTAGTTGTTCTTCATACCTCAAGCTAGGGCCCACTTCGATCTCGGAATGGTCGACTACGTGACTTGGGTCGGTCACGTACCTTCTCAGCTGTGAGACGTGGAATACGTCATGCACTCCCTCTAAGGATGGTGGTAATGCAAGACGATAGGCCACCTCACCAATGCGCTCTAGAATATCAAATGGCCCAATATACCTTGGGCTCAACTTGTCTCTGCTCCCGAATCTAATAGTATCTCGAGTGGGCAAAATCCTCAAGAACACGTGCTCTCCTTCTTTGAACTCTAGGGGACGTCTGTGTGTATCAGCCCAATGCTTCTGTCTGTCCTGAGCTGCTCGAAGATGATTCTGAATTTGTTTCACCTTCTCCACTGTCTGTGTTACCAATTCTGGACCCAGTATTTGACGTTCACCAACGTCACTCCAACATATAGGCGATCTGCACTTCCTTTCGTATAATGCCTCGAATGGTGCCATCTGAATGCTGGCCTGATAACTGTTGTTGTAGGAGAACTCTACTAAGTGCAAATGATCTTCCCAATATTCTCTAAAGTCTATCATACATGATCGCAACATATCCTCCAAGATCTGAATGGTGTGCTCTGATTGACCATCTGTCTGTGGGTGGTAAGCTGTGCTGAACTTGAGTCTGGTGCCCAGACTCTCTTGCATGCTTCTCCAGAAATGAGATATAAATCTTGAATCTCGATCCGATACAATACTAACCGGCACTCCATGTAATCTGACGATTTGTCGCATATATATGTCGGCTAGTACCTCTGTGGACTGTCCAACTCTAAATGGCAAGAAGTGTGCCAATTTAGTGAGTCTATCCACGATAACCCATACCGCATCTCTTCCGCTGGGGCTCCTTGGAAATCCTGTGACAAAATCTATCGTGATATGTTCCCACTTTCATTCTGGTATAGGAAGCGGCTGTAACATACCTGCAGTCCTCTGATGCTCAGCCTTTACTTGCTGGAAGACTAAGCATTTGGCCACAAATCTTGCAATCTCCCTTTTCATTCCATGCCACCAATAATAGTGTCGCAAGTCTCGGTACATCTTGGTTCCTCCTGGGAGCACAGAGTATATAGAGCTATGTGCTTCAGTCATTAACTCCTGTCTCAATTCTCCATTTGGAATATACAGGCGATTTCCAAACCTCAATGTCCCGTCTTCATGTATGCGAAGTCCTGTCTGCGTGCCTGCTTCCGTCCTCTCCTTCAGTCTTCAAAATCTAGCATCGGTGGGCAATGCCTCTTTAATTCTTTCCACAAGTGACGACTTAATTTCAAGATTAATCAGCAAGCTATTCTGTCCTGGTAAAACAACCTCTATCTGAAGCTCCTGTAGATCTCTCAATAACTCGGGCTGCATCGTCAAGAAATAAGCCGTAGGCTTCCTGCTGAGAGCGTCTGCTACGACATTCGCCTTTTCCGGATGATACTGCAGATCTATGTCAAAATCTACCATCAATTCAAGCCAACGTCTCTGCCTCATGTTGAGCTCCTTCTGAGTATATACATACTTCAGACTCTTGTGATCTATAAAGATTTCTACCTTCTCTCCATAAAGATAGTGCCTCCAAATCTTCAGTGCAAATATAACTGCTGCTAGCTCCAGATCGTGGGTTGGGTAGTTCTTTTCATGGACCTTCAACTGTCTCGACGCATAAGCAATGACTTTGCCATATTGCATCAAAACACATCCTAATCCACTGCCTGATGCATCACTGTAAACAACAAAACCTCCTGACCCTGAAGGAAGAGTCAAGACAGGTGTTGTTGTTAATCTTCTCTTTAATTATTCGAAGGCCTTCTGGCAGTCTTCTGTCCATAAAAAATCCTGGCCTTTACGTGTCAGCTTCATCATCGGTTCTACAATCCTTGAGAAATTTTCTATAAACCTTCGGTAATATCCCGCTGTAAACCCCCAAATTTTCAAATTATTCAATCTTGGATTTTTCTCAATTTTCTGGAATTTTCTGGGAATTTTCTGTAATTAAAATCAAGCTTTTCAATTAATAAATGATTTTTAATTAGCAATAAATAATATTAAAATATCATGAAAATAATATTTTTGGGTGTAAAATGAAAAATTGGACTTAGGGTAATTTTTCTGAATTTTTCTGGGCCTCAGACATATTTTTAAATGCCTAAAAACTAATTTAATTAATTAATTAATTTATTATCTATTTATTTAATTATTAATTATTTTATTATTATTATTATTATTATTATTATTTTATTTTTATTTTTCTTTTTGATTTTGGGCCCGGCCCGGCCCAATGGGCCGAGCCCGTAAGCCTCCAGCCCAGCCCGCCTGACCATCCGGGTCGGGTCGGGTCTGCCCAGACCCGACCCGCCGACCCAGCAACCCGGCGCCTCACCCCTGTTCCCCGTTCTTCCCCACGACCCGAACTCCCGCCGCCGCCGCCGCGTTTTCCGGCGGCCACGTCCTCCGCCACCCCCCCCCCGGATCTTTCGGCCACGACGCCCGGCCTCGACCTCCCCAGTCCCCTATTTAAAGACTCCTCCTCCGCCTCCCTTTCCTCCCGTAACCCTAACCCTAAACCCCTCCGGCGAGCCCCTTTCCGGCCACCCCGCTGCCCTCAGCCCCTGCGCCGACCACCACCAGGCGGAGCTCCTCCCCCTCTCCCCTTCCTCCTCCTCCCCAGGCGGCCCGACCCCCGAGCCCTACTCCTCCCCGCTGCTGTCTCCCCTCCGCCGGAGCCGCAGCCACCGCCAGCCCCTCGCTTGAGCCGCCGCAGCCCCGGCCGACCTCGCCAGCCGCCGGCGTGTCCTCCAGCAGCACCCGGACGCGGACACAGCCCGGACACAGGGAGCCCTAGCCGCGGACACGCAGTGGACACAGTGTCCGACACGACTCGGACACGATTTCGACCCTGGTTTCTCGGTCCCCTTTAGGTATTCGTAACTTGCAACCCTGATCTCCGTTTTCGATTCTGTAAATTCCTACGCGTAGCCTGTATGACCCTCTCGGTGTCCGGACAAACTGTTCGGGACACCGCGTCCTGTGGTGATCGCACACCGCGATCCAAAACCAGGAAAAACCAGACCCTGTTTCACCCCCGGAACTGAGTACGCCCTGCCAAACGGGACGACTTGGTCGCGTGCGGTCTTCACAGATACGTGCGCACCGTCGATACGGACGTGTGAGACTTCGCGGAAGCTGATTCGGGTGTGCGTGCACACCGGAATCAACGCGTATCCGCGGACATCGCCCCGTATCCGGCTTTTCTGCAAATCACCCTAACTTCGTGCACACTCGTCAGATCGAGACGAAACTTGTGCCATCGGACTCGTAGCGATACGCTGGTCCTGTGGGTCAAGTTTGGTTCGATTCTGAGAACGTTGACGAAATCGCGTGTCGTGGGCCCCACAGGCCCCGCTCGACGGGCGATTTTGTGTTCGGCTCATCGGAATCCAAATCTGGAAGTTCCGTTGGGTTCGTATCAGTGTTCCTGACCTGTTGACACTAAGTTTGGTGAATTTGGAGACTTTTGACCCGGACACGTTTTTTGGTGCAAAGCGGGCCCAACGGCGGACCCCGTTTTGACCCGAAACTGCCGTTTTTGCCCTTGTCTCCAAATTGGACCCAAGGACAGGCGTTTCTAGCTATTTGACATCTTCTGAGCATGATGGTAATGTCTGTTTCAGCTTTTGGACTCACCTCTGGACTTTTCTCCCAAGAACCTAATTAAACAGATCCAAACAACAGGTAAGTACCTGCACTTCAAGTTAAATCTATATATTGTGATAATTAATTCCCTGCTTTGCTAGTACCCTTGATGATTACACGTAGTGTTAGAATACTATATTTTGTGTCTTGAATATTTGGAATTCATGTCTTGTTTTTCATGTCGGGTGGAAGAATACTGAAAGGCATGTAGTTTACCCTTCCCCTTGTCGTGAATAATAGCTGTTGGTACACGACTGTCCATCAGCCGGATCTCGATTATTCGTGACTAATAGCCGTTCATGACGGCCGGATTAGCCTTATAAACCCCTGCATGCCAACTAAGTATTCTAAAAACAAACACAAGTTTCATACAGATAGTTTCTAGTCATATTATCTTTCTTGCTGACTGTGATAGTTTCACTCTGCTCATTTACTTCTGTTTTCTCATATTCCTGTTTATAGTTGTGACTCTGAGATATTGACATTCTTTATGCAATTTCCTTAACATGATATTCAATAATTAATTGTCATAATTATTTAGTTTAACCTTGTTGTGCACTGTGTACTCTGCTCCTTTCCTGACTGGATCTGTTGATTTAGGCGATGATGAGGACCTTGCCCCTACCTATTATGGTCCATATGAGGGTACAGATGATACCTATGAGGAGCCAGACCCTACCCAGGAGACCCCTGCTGCTGAGTAGCTTTTAGTAGCTATCTTTTATTCTGTTTCTTATCTTATTTAATCGGGTTTGTCCCCGATTTTATTTGAAATTCCTGTATTAAACATTTGAATTGTTGTCACATTTAATTCAGTTACAAATTTTAAGTTTCTATTCCCATTATTATCTTGCCTATGTTAATTGTGAATGAGTTAGATTAGTTAGATGGATTGACCTAGACAGCGTACTACCGCCGACTCTGCGGCGTAGGCTGGACGTACCCACGTACTCGTGCCCGAACTTCCGGGTGCGGGTCGTGACACGTTTTTATGGTGGCCCATGCAGGTCCTATCCTAAAATAAGGATAATATCCTAGGACAGGGTATGGAATAAAATTGAGGATTCTAGGAAAAGCTCATTCACAGTATAGCGTCCTTATTTCATTTCTTGATATCATTGCTGCTCAATTTTTCTATCGCCCTTGATTTCCAAGTATTCTGATCTTCCTATCCCTTAATCTTTCAGAATGGTCCAGACCAGGAACACAGTAGGAGGCACATCAGAACCAGCTGAGCCGAATGTGCCCGAGACTCTTGCACTCCAGCCGCCCCCATCTGTTCCGGCAGTTACCTTAGATGGGGCACAGCTAATAGGAGTGTTCCAGGGATTAGTGGAATCCCAGAAAGAACAGACGGCACTTCTGCGGACCAGCCTCTCAGAAGCTCTTAAACCCCAGGAGTCGTCACTCAAGAGGCCAGGGAGTGCTAAAGACTTCAAGAACCTTAGGCCTCTGGAATTCTATGGAACTGAGGGCATTCTCTATGCCGATGAGTGGATAGAAAATGTCGAGAGACTCCTGAAGACTGCCCGGGTCCCTGATGACCTCAAAGTGGAGTCCGCAAGCCTGCAACTGTTCGACATTGCTCGAACCTGGTTCAGAGACGAACCCCAACTATCTGCTTCCGACGTCACCTGGGAAGACTTCAAGAGGCTATTCAAGGAGAAATTTTACCCCGAAGTGGCTCGGGAAGCTCTCGAAAGCCAATTCGAGAGACTGGAACAAGGTAACATGACTGTTGATGAATATACTGCTGAATTTAGCAGGTTAAGCCACTTTGCGGAGTACATGGTTCGTACCCCGGAGGACAGAGCCCGTAGATTCAAGAAGGGGCTATCTCCGGATATCCGCCTTGCTGTCACCACCAGCCGAGCTCGCACCTATGAGGAGATCTTGAGCTTGGCACAAGGCGTCGAGAGAGATATGGGGCACAAACTGAAACGAGAAAGAGATACCAGAAATGCGGGACCCAACAAACGCCCTTTTCAACAACAACAACAGCAGAGGGCCCCGCAGCAAACTCAGCGTCCTCTCCCTCGAGCTCCAGCACCCCAACACCAGGCTCAGGGACAGAACCAGCGAGCTTCCCCTTGCAACTATTGCCAAAAACCAGGCCACACTTGGCAAGACTGTAGAAAGAGGCTAGGTGCCTGCCTCTATTGTGGCTCCCCAGCACATCAATTGAGGGACTATCCTGCTGCTCAAGGACGCCCAGCTGCACCAAAGGCTCCAGTCCAGGCCAGGCCCCCAGCAGCACAACAGAGGGGACCCCCGCTTCCAACTCAACAACAACGCTTTGCTCAACACCAACAGCAGCAACAGAGGGGTGCACCGCAGCAAGGCCGTGCTTATGCAATGACTCTGGAAGAAGCTGAGGCCACAGCAGACGTGATCACAGGTTCCGTGCTTATAAATTCAATACCAGCTATTACTTTATTTGACTCTGGAGCTTCTCATTCATTCATGTCAGTAGATTTCCCTATGAAGCATAACTTAATCACTAAACCCCTTAGGAATTGTTATAAGATCATTACCGGTGGAGGAATCATCCCGGTTAGTGATGCCTGTAACAATTGTCCTATTTCACTATGTGAAAGAGAACTATATGCTAGGCTACTTGTAATACCAGTGCCCAGTTTTGACATTATACTGGGTATGGATTGGTTAAGTCAACATCATGCCACAATAGACTGTCACAGAGGCAGTGTAATCTTCAGGCCCCCTGGCAAGCCAGAATTTGAATTTGCTAGAGGTTCTAGAGAATTGGGTAATAACATAATTTGTGGAGCCCTAGTAACAGAAGAATTGCCACCTATCATCTCTGAATACCTTGATGTCTTCCCTGAGGATCTCCCAGGCTTACCCCCAGACCGAGAAGTTGAATTCTCCATTGACTTAGTGCCAGGAGCAGCACCAGTATCTCAAAATCCCTACAGAATCAACAAGAAGGAGATAATAGAACTAAATGAACAAATCAAAGAGCTAGAAGACAAAGGTTTCATTAGGTCTAGTGTCTCACCTTGGGGAGCTCCAGTATTATTTGTGCCCAAGAAGGACGGAACATCCAGAATGTGTATTGACTATAGGGCCTTAAATGCCTTAACAATTAAGAATAAGTATCCCCTGCCCAGGATAGATGACTTATTTGATCAGTTGAGTGGAGCTCGGGTGTTTTCCAAGATTGATTTGAGGTCGGGTTACCACCAAGTAAGGGTGAGAAAAGAAGACATCCCTAAAACTGCTTTCAATACCCGGAACGGACATTACGAATTCTTAGTGATGCCGTTCGGGTTGACGAATGCACCAGCAGTTTTTATGAACCTAATGAACAGAGTTTTCCAGCCATACCTAGACAAATTTGTAGTGGTCTTTATTGACGATATTTTGATCTACTCCAAGACCCCCGAAGAACATGAAGAACATTTGAGGCTAGCATTGGAGACTTTGAGGAAGGAAAAGCTTTATGGAAAATTATCCAAATGTGCTTTCTTCCTAGACAAAGTAGAATTCTTGGGACATGTTGTGACTGGAGATGGAATAGCAGTAGATCCTAAGAAGATAGCAGCAGTAGAATCCTGGCCCACTCCAGACTCTGTAGCAGAGATTAGAAGCTTCCTGGGACTAGCTGGCTACTATCGGAAGTTTGTGAAGGACTTTGCTAGGATTGCTGAACCCATGACAAAGTTAACAAGGAAGGATGAAGAGTTCACCTGGACTGAAGAATGTCAGCATGCTTTTGAGGAGTTGAAGAAAAGGCTGACTACTGCTCCTATCCTGACCTTACCCTCTGGAACCGGAGGTTTCGCTATTTATAGTGATGCTTCTGGAAAAGGTCTAGATTGTGTATTGGAGCAGAATAAGAAAGTAATAGCATATGCCTCTAGACAGCTTCGACCACATGAAAAGAATTACCCAACTCATGATTTAGAATTGGCAGCTGTCATTTTTGCTCTTAAACTTTGGAAGCATTATCTTTATGGAGAAAGGGTGGAAATATTTACGGACCATAAAAGTCTAAAATATATCTTCACCCAGAAAGAGCTAAACATGAGGCAAAGAAGGTGGCTGGAACTAATGAAAGACTTTGATATCACTCTTCAATATCACCCTGGGAAGGCAAATGTAGTTGCTGATGCTCTAAGCAGGTATCTTATGGCGATGTACTTGACTATGGACAGACACCTGCTGGAGGACTTGGAAAGTTTAGGTATTGAAGTAATTATCCCAGGAAAAGAAGGCCAAATGATGAACTTGCAGATTCAGTCTACTTTAATGGACAAGATCAAGGAGACTCAGTTTCAAGACGAAGGCCTGCGAAGCCTTCGAGGTCAAGTGCAAGCTGGATTAGTAGAAGAGTTCAGAATTCATGAAGATGGATCACTGAGGCATGGCGATAGATTATGTGTACCTCAAGGAGACATAAGAGAAGAAGTTATGCAAGAGGCGCACAGATCGCAGTACTCTATACATCCAGGAGCCAACAAGATGTACAAGGACCTGAGGACGCATGTTTGGTGGCATGGCATGAAAAGAGAAGTAGCCAGGTTCGTATCTCGTTGTTTAGTGTGCCAGCAAGTTAAGGCTGAAAGACAACGACCTGGAGGATTGCTTCAACCACTACCCATTCCGGAGTGGAAGTGGGAACATATCACAATGGATTTTGTTTTCGGTCTTCCAAGAACACCTAGTGGTAAGGATGCAATCTGGGTGATAGTAGATAGACTGACCAAGTCTGCACATTTTCTACCTTTCAAAGTAGGGCTCTCTACAGAGAAGCTGGCAGATTTATATATCAGACATATTGTTAGGCTGCATGGAGTTCCAGTAAGTATTGTCTCCGACAGAGATTCAAGATTCACCTCTCACTTCTGGAAGAGCTTACAAGCCATCTTGGGGACTCAACTCAAATTCAGCACAGCTTATCATCCCCAAACCGATGGGCAATCGGAACGTACAATCCAGACTCTTGAAGATATGCTCCGTACATGTGTTCTGAATTTTGGAGGATCCTGGGAAGACTATTTACATCTGGTGGAGTTCTCTTATAATAACAGTTATCAAGCCAGCATCGAGATGACTCCATTTGAAGCTCTGTATGGACGAAGATGTCGTACCCCGCTATCATGGGACGACGTTGGGGAAAGAGTCCTGCTGGGACCAGAGATGGTGATCGATTCAGCTGAGAAGGTAAAGCAAATAAGGGACAGACTTCGAGTGGCTCAAGACAGGCAACGACATTGGGCAAATAGCCACCGAAGGCCCTTAGAATTTGAGGTAATTAAATTTATAAAATTCAAGTCAATTTAAACATTTTGATTATGGAACTAAGACTTGATTATGACTCTATTTTAAGGTTGGAGAGCTGGTGTTCTTAAAGATTTCCCCGACACGTGGCACCATTAGGTTCGAAAGGAGTGGAAAACTCAGCCCAAGATTCATTGGACCTTTTGGCATACAGGAGAAAATCGGAGAAGTGGCATACCGACTGGCATTGCCACCCTCTCTGGATGGAGTACATAACGTCTTCCACGTGTCGCAGCTGAGGAAGTATGTGTCAGACCCCAGCCACATTTTGGATCACTCAGAGCTCGAAGTAGGCCCAAGTTTGACTTACCAAGAGCAACCCGTGGAGATACTGGATCGCTCGGAGAAAGTCCTACGGAACCAGGTTATCTCCCTGGTTCGCGTAGCTTGGAAGCACCATTCTCCCGGCGAATCCACCTGGGAGCGAGAAGACGAGATTAGAGAGCGATACCCCTATCTTTTTGAAACCTGAGGTATATTGTATTTTATTTTTCGGCCTTTCCTTTCGTGCCTTGTTATTCTTAAATTTCGAGGACGAAATTTTTTGTAAGTTGGGTAGGTTGTAAACCCCCAAATTTTCAAATTATTCAATCTTGGATTTTTCTCAATTTTCTGGAATTTTCTGGGAATTTTCTGTAATTAAAATCAAGCTTTTCAATTAATAAATGATTTTTAATTAGCAATAAATAATATTAAAATATCATGAAAATAATATTTTTGGGTGTAAAATGAAAAATTGGACTTAGGGTAATTTTTCTGAATTTTTCTGGGCCTCAGACATATTTTTAAATGCCTAAAAACTAATTTAATTAATTAATTAATTTATTATCTATTTATTTAATTATTAATTATTTTATTATTATTATTATTATTTTATTTTTATTTTTCTTTTTGATTTTGGGCCCGGCCCGGCCCAATGGGCCGAGCCCGTAAGCCTCCAGCCCAGCCCGCCTGACCATCCGGGTCGGGTCGGGTCTGCCCAGACCCGACCCGCCGACCCAGCAACCCGGCGCCTCACCCCTGTTCCCCGTTCTTCCCCACGACCCGAACTCCCGCCGCCGCCGCCGTGTTTTCCGGCGGCCACGTCCTCCGCCACCCCCCCCCGGATCTTTCGGCCACGACGCCCGGCCTCGACCTCCCCAGTCCCCTATTTAAAGACTCCTCCTCCGCCTCCCTTTCCTCCCGTAACCCTAACCCTAAACCCCTCCGGCGAGCCCCTTTCCGGCCACCCCGCTGCCCTCAGCCCCTGCGCCGACCACCACCAGGCGGAGCTCCTCCCCCTCTCCCCTTCCTCCTCCTCCCCAGGCGGCCCGACCCCCGAGCCCTACTCCTCCCCGCTGCTGTCTCCCCTCCGCCGGAGCCGCAGCCACCGCCAGCCCCTCGCCTGAGCCGCCGCAGCCCCGGCCGACCTCGCCAGCCGCCGGCGTGTCCTCCAGCAGCACCCGGACGCGGACACAGCCCGGACACAGGGAGTCCTAGCCGCGGACACGCAGTGGACACAGTGTCCGACACGACTCGGACACGATTTCGACCCTGGTTTCTCTGTCCCCTTCAGGTATTCGTAACTTGCAACCCTGATCTCCGTTTTCGATTCTGTAAATTCCTACGCGTAGCCTGTATGACCCTCTCGGTGTCCGGACAAACTGTTCGGGACACCGCGTCCTGTGGTGATCGCACACCGCGATCCAAAACCAGGAAAAACCAGACCCTGTTTCACCCCCGGAACTGAGTACGCCCCGCCAAACGGGACGACTTGGTCGCGTGCGGTCTTCACAGATACGTGCGCACCGTCGATACGGACGTGTGAGACTTCGCGGAAGCTGATTCGGGTGTGCGTGCACACCGGAATCAACACGTATCCGCGGACATCGCCCCGTATCAGGCTTTTCTGCAAATTACCCTAACTTCGTGCACACTCGTCAGATCGAGACAAAACTTGCGCCATCGGACTCGTAGCGATACGCTGGTCCTGTGGGTCAAGTTTGGTTCGATTCTGAGAACGTTGACGAAATCGCGTGTCGTGGGCCCCACAGGCCCCGCTCGACGGGCGATTTTGTGTTCGGCTCATCGGAATCCAAATCTGGAAGTTCCGTTGGGTTCGTATCAGCGTTCCTGACCTGTTGACACTAAGTTTGGTGAATTTGGAGACTTTTGACCCGGACACGTTTTTCCGTGCAAAGCGGGCCCAACGGCGGACCCCGTTTTGACCCGAAACTGCCGTTTTTGCCCTTGTCTCCAAATTGGACCCAAGGACAGGCATTTTTAGCTATTTGATATCTTTTGAGCATGATGGTAATGTCTGTTTTAGCTTTTGGACTCACCTCTGGACTTTTCTCCCAAGAACCTAATTAAACAGATCCAAACAACAGGCAAGTACCTGCACTTCAAGTTAAATCTATATATTGTGATAATTAATTCCCTGCTTTGCTAGTACCCTTGATGATTACACGTAGTGTTAAAATACTATATTTCGTGTCTTGAATATTTGGAATTCATGTCTTGTTTTTCATGTCGGGTGGGAGAATACTGAAAGGCATGTAGTTTACCCTTCCCCTTGCCGTGAATAATAGCTGTTGGTACACGACTGTCCATCAGCCGGATCTCGATTATTCGTGACTAATAGCCGTTCATGATGGCCGGATTAGCCTTATAAATCCCTGCATGCCAACTAAGTATTCTAAAAACAAACACAAGTTTCATACAGATAGTTTCTAGTCATGTTATCTTTCTTGCTGACTGTGATAGTTTCACTCTGCTCATTTACTTCTGTTTTCTCATATTCCTGTTTATAGTTGTGACTCTGAGATATTGGCATTCTTTATGCAATTTCCTTAACATGATATTCAATAATTAATTGTCATAATTATTTAGTTTAACCTTGTTGTGCACTGTGTACTCTGCTCCTTTCCTGACTGGATCTGTTGATTTAGGCGATAATGAGGACCTTGCCCCTACCTATTATGGTCCATATGAGGGTACAGATGATACCTATGAGGAGCCAGACCCTACCCAGGAGACCCCTGCTGCTGAGTAGCTTTTAGTAGCTATCTTTTATTCTGTTTCTTATCTTATTTAATCGGGTTTGTCCCCGATTTCATTTGAAATTCCTGTATTAAACATTTGAATTGTTGTCACATTTAATTCAGTTGCAAATTTTAAGTTTCTATTCCCATTATTATCTTGCCTATGTTAATTGTAAATGAGTTAGATTAGTTAGATGGATTGACCTAGACAGCGTACTACCGCCGACTCTGCGGCGTAGGCTGGACGTACCCACGTACTCGTGCCCGAACTTCCGGGTGCGGGTCGTGACACCCGCAAGTCCGAAAAAACTTCTCACCTCTGCAACTGATGTGGGTGTAGGCCAAGTCTCTATTTCCGTGACTTTCTCTGGATCCACTGAAAGTCCTTCTCCTGAGATGATATGTCCCAAGAAAGGCACTTTGTCCATACAAAACTCGCACTTACTGAGTTTGGCATATAACTTCTCCTGTCTCAAGGTCTCTAACACAATCCTGAGATGCTTCTCGTGCTCTTCGTGGCTCTTAGAATATATTAGAATGTCGTCAATGAACACCAACACAAATTTATCCAAGAACTGATGAAAGACTCTGTTCATTAAACTCATAAACACTGCTGGCACGTTGGTTAAACCAAACGGCATTACCAAGAACTCATAATGTCCATACTTGGTCCTGAAAGCTGTCTTTGGTATGTCTTCCTTCCTTACTTTGATCTGATGATAGCTGGATCTAAGGTCAATCTTCGAGAATACCCTAGCACCACTTAATTGATCGAATAGATCATCAATGCATGGTAAGGGATACCTGTTCTTGATGGTCACAGCATTTAGTGCCACGTAGTCAATGCATAACCGTACTGTTCCATCCTTCTTCGGCACAAATAATATGGGTGCTCTCCAAGGTGAAATAGTGGGCCGAATGAACCCCTTCTCCAGAAGATCATCAACATGTTCCTTCAACTCCACTAACTCCTTAGGTGCTAGCCGATATACTGATGAAGTGATAGGCTTTGCTCATGGAGTTAAGTCTATTGTGAATTCTATTTCTCGATCAGGCGATAAACCTGGAAGATCATCAGGAAATACATCCACAAATTCTGATATGACTCTTGGGTAACCTGTCTTCCCTTCTACAGATAGTACCCTAAGAGTAGGCTGAACTCCTTGCTCTACGGCCCCTCGAAGAAACTCAAATTCTGGATGTCCAAACGGTCTAAATATAACCCGCCCAAGTCGGCAATCAAGAGTCGCATGGTACTGACTTAACCAGTCCATACCAAGTACAACATCATAATCCGGCATAGAAAATATCAGAAACTGAGCTCGCATTTTTCTTCCACAGACTACTACAGAACATGATCTACAGACGTCACTAACCGGAATAATTCTGCCTCCCGTAAGAATTCTCTTCATCTTCGGAAGGGGTGCGGTAGCTACTCTATGGGTGGCTACAAAGCTAGCTGCTATAAATGAATGTGACGCTCCAGAATCAAATAAAGCTACAGCTGGTAATGAAGCTACTAAAATGGTACCTACGATAACTTCGCCTGCAGTAGCCTCCTCCTCAACAGCTAATGTGAATGCCTGTCCTCGTCCCTGAGCTGGACCTCTCTGCTGCTGCTGAGCCTGCTGAAATAGAGCTGCCTGTGGTGCCAGGGGTGGTCTCTGCTGATTTCCTCCTGGGGCTGGTGGCCTGACGCCTCCAACTCCTGCCTGCTGTGCTTCTACTGCTGGATAAAATGGTCGTGGTGCAAGTAAAGCTAGTCTCGGTGCTCCCTCTCTGCGCTCGGTGTAGTCTCTGGTCTGATGCTGGTTGGACCCGCAAGGCAGGCAGAGTCCCAACTTACGTCTGCATTCTCTCTCAATGTGACCAATCTTGCCGCAGTGGTGACAAGTAGGGAGAGATATGGTCCTGTGTGCTGTCCTCTCTGGCATACTCCTCTGCGACCGTTTTGCTGAATCCCCATGTTCTGTCTTGGATGGTGCTGAGGTGATAGGCCTCTTCAGGTTCGACTCCCTTCTAGTGACGCGCTCCATGCGTCGTGCTGCTGCGAGAACGTCGATATAAGATATAGGTGCGACCGATCCAATCAATCTCTGGAGCTCAAACTTCAGCCCGTCAAAGAACTTCTCAGCTTTCTCTTCCTCTGTCACAATCAAGGTTGGGGCAAAGCGACTGAGGCGAATAAATTCCGCGTTGTATTCTTCCACTGTTATATTGCCTTGGATAAGACGTTTGAACTTGTCTCTGAGCTCTGACCGTGCTACTGCTGGAATATACATCTCTTTGAAGAGTATGGAGAACTCTTCCCAAGTAACTCGGTCCTGTCCGAGCCTCCTCTCTTCTGCTAACCACCAGTGATGTACATTTTTAGTTAACTGCATTATGACTGCAGTCATCCACTTCTCTCTCGGAAGTTCAGCGGCTTCCAACTGATACTGTATGTTTGTAAGCCATTCATGAACTTCTGTTGGCCCCTCTTTACCAGAAAATGTACGAGGTTTGAGCTGACGGAAGTCGGTGATAGATCCCGTCGTTGTTCGCCTCGCCGGTGGATTTGCCTGCTCCAATGCGGATACCAGGCTGGTTCTCAGATACTCGGCCTCCTGCCGATGGGCCTCTTGCTGAATCTGTTGCTGTGCTTGCATCATGGCATACATCATCTGGAATATCTGTTGCCCGTCCATGGCTTGTCCGGGCGGGAAAACTGGCATCTGTGGAGTGAACTGTGGTGGAGGTGGGATATTATCTCTCCGAAACCTTGGATTAGGCTGACCGGCCTGATCGCTCTGCGATGCTTGTCCTCCATTCCCTGGAGTCACTCCGTCTATATAAGTAACCACAGCGTCGTGTGGCGTATCCAAAGGAATCTCATCTTCGTTCCTAGGATCCATTACTCTGCAACCAAAAGATAAACTGTAAGAACGCTCAGAGAAATCAACACAGGATACAAATTAAGTAACAAATTCGAGTTCGATATAGAGTTCAAAAGTGGTTTAAATAATGGATGAGATCCTATAACTTATCCTATCCTTAGGGCAGGCTGGTTCGGTCCCTAAGTTAAAACCGAACAATTTAGTCGTAGACCTGCATGGGCCACCACAAAAACCATGTCACGCCCCAGTCCCAAAATACCGAGGGACCAGATACGTGGCAATGGCCAGCAGTACGCACCGATGGACAAACCCAATTTAATGGATCCATCAGGGCATACTTAAGCTGTAAAACAAAGTCTACGACAATCAAGGCACAACTAATCTCATCCACACAAGATATAAAATATAATCCACAGAATAAATAAGGAATGTAAATTATCAGCTAGTCTCAACAAAGTGCTTCGGGGAACAGCCCGATAAATATCTAATACAATGGTTCAACAGACCAGAATATAAATGACTGAAATAAATAAATGCTGAGCATGAAACATGGATGCTCAGGAAAAGTCTTCGGCTAACACCTCGTCCTCGGATGGTGGTACAGCTCCTGGATCAACTCCTACTGCGGTCCCGTATACCTCGGGATAGGTCTCGTCCTCAAATCCTGGGGACATAATCCATATCCAGGTCCTCAGGGGACATAGCAAGGTACAGAAAATATACAAACCAAAATATAAGCAGTGCAGCAAATGATGAGAATAATAGGGTAAGTATGTAATCATCTGTGTGAAATATAAGAGAGAGAGCATCTATAGTACTCAGGTTGAAATAACAACAAGCTCTGTGTATGGGAGCCGGTAGCTGTGATATCATGAGGTGGTCTAGCTCAGCGGAAGACTGAGTAGCCGGCATAACATAATCAACCTGTAGCCTGTGGGTCTCTCCAGCAATAGATGGAACAATAAGAGAATACTAAATAACCAGCTAAGTGATATGCAAGATGAGAGCAGCACTAGAACTCAGGCTGAAGCCACTACAAGCTCTGTGTCGGGGAGCCGGTAGCAGCAGTAATAATGAGTAATGGGCCAAGCTCGGGCTTCAGAGTCTTGTGCCTCATAATAATAGGGGTTTATATATATAATCAACCTGTAGCCTGTGTGTCTCTCCCCACCCAATGTAACCACGTATATCATGATCATAACGTCTCATGTCCATGTCAAGCGGGATCATAACTAATACAACAAGTCATAAATGTCTAGGAGTATAATATCTATGTCAAGTCCTGTATCCTATACAGAATCACCACAAATATCTTGGGAGGATCCTATCTCATGAACAGTGTCAAGTATCCTGGGTCAAAGTGTACTTGATAAGACAAGTACGAGAAGATAAAGTGTCACGAATGTCCATCTCTAGATGACAATACACAACACCGCGTAGGGTGTTGGCACCGACTAATAATCGGACGCTAAATACGTCACACGGTCCTAGGTTAAGCATGCACAACAATATAATAAATAAAGGAAAATATGTAACAATACTGCAGAGTTTGGCAAGGTACACTTGCCTGGTGTCCGAATACCAACAGTCGTCCCTGTATCAGTGGATCATGTAAGTACTCCTCCAAAAGCTGTAATAAACATCACCAACAGTCTCAGAAGATATCAAATAGCTAGAAACGCATGTCCTTACGTCCAAATTGAACACAAGGGCAAAAATAATATTTTCGGGCCAAAGCGGGGTCCATATGTGGGCCACTTTGCATCAAAAAGCGTGTTAGGGTCAAAGGTCTCCAAATTCCTCAAATTCAGTGTCAACAAGTCAAGAACGATGATACGAACCAAACAAAACTTTCAGAATTGGATTTCGATTAGCCGATCACAAAATCGCCCATCAAGTGGAGCCTGTGGGGCCCACGATACACGATTTTGTCAACGTTCTCAGAATCGGACCAAACTTGGGTCACAGGACCAGCGTATTGCTACGAGTCCGATGGAGTAATTTTTGTCTCGATCCGACGTGTATATACAAAGTTACAGCGTGTTCCAGAATGGACGGATACGGGGCGTTATCGACGGATACGCGTTGATTCCGGTGTGCACGCACATCCGAATCGACTTCTGCAAAATTCCACACGTCCGTATCAACGTCGCGCACGTTTCGGTAAAGACCGCGTGCGATCAAGTCGTCCCGTTTGGCGGGGCGCACTCAGTTTTGGGGTGAAATAGGGCGTTGTTTTTCCTATTTTTGGATCGCGGTTTGCGATCACCACAGGACGCGATGCACCGAGCGGGTTGCACGGGCACCGAGAGGGTTATACAGTCTATACGTCGCAACTGACGGAATCGAAAACGAAAATACTATGAGGGAGAAAATGGTACCTGAACAGGGCTCCGTGAATCTGAGTTTTCACGCGTCCGTGCGTCAACTTGACGCGAACTGTGTCCTGGTCGTGTCCGCTGTGTCGAGTCTAGGGTTTGCTGCTAAGGTCGACTGCTGTCGACGGACATGGCGGACGCGGCCGGTGCTGGGTCGGTGAGGCTCAGGCGGCCGGGTCTCGAGCGGCGGATGCTGACGTGGTCTGGGGCGGAGGATGCCGCAGGGGGTTGGTCGAGTCTCGAGGGAGGCTGTCGAGTCGGGTAGGTGACTGCTGAAGGATGTCGACGACGGCGCTGGGGAGAGAAAGAGGGAGGCGGAGATTAGGGTTCAGGTCAGGCGCTGCGGCGGTCGCCGGTGGAGGATGAGGAGCAAGGCAAGGTGGTTGGTCTGGATGGGAGGAGCACGGCGGGACTAGGTCGGCTCGGCAGCGGAGACGAGCAATGGGGTGGCGGTGTCGTTCGGTGATGAAGTCGTCTAGGTCTGGGGAGCGGCGGAGATGGGGATGTTGCACCGGGCGGCGGAGATGGAGAAGTGAGAGTTCTATGGCGGCAGAGTCGCGGATCCCGAGAAGTCTTAAATAGCCGCAACAGTGTTTCCGGCGGCTTAGGGTTTTCCCAATGGGTTTCGGGTCCGGGTCGGGTTTGGCTCGGATCTGACCCGACCCGACCCAATAAGCTGGTTTGGGTTTGGTTCACGCAGCGGTTTGGTTCAGGTTTGGGTTTGGGTGGGTTTGGTTTAATTTGGGTTTATATAACCAATAGTTTTTAGGGCTTTAAATGCGTTTCCGGAGTCCAATAAATTCACAGAAAAATACCCCATGTCCGGTTTTCCATTTTACACCATAAAATATTATTTCCATAATATTTTAACATCAATTAACAACACTTAAAATTCTTTAAATCCCAATCACCATCGTTTTAAATTCCAGAAAATATCAAAAAATTCGGAATAAATCATTTTAAAATTATTCTCAAAAATCAGGGTGTTTACATATTGTTAGCATATTAGATTTATTTTTGGACTTGTGTTAGTGGACCTAACTAGTTTAGTTTAGACTCATGGACCAACATGTATTAATTATTAGAATTTGAGCCCAACTAGAAAGCCTATTGATTAGGAGAATGATTAATTATGTTAAACCTATTAGACTAGAAGCTTCCCTCCTTAATTAACTTATTTATGAAAGGCCCCAAGGGGTATTTTAAACTTTACATAGTAGCTTGAGGGATGGGGCAAATGAGGCCTATATAAAGGGGATGAAAACTTTCTCTCTCTCATCATTTTTTTTTTTCAAATCTAGATCTAGAATTTCTCTCAACCAAATTTCATCAAATCTCTACCAAATTTCCATCAAATTCCTTCTCAAATAATCATTGGAGGCTAATAGAGCATGGATCTACAATGAGAAAGCATGGATCAACAAAGAGGAGCAAGGATCTACAAGTTGTATGCTCATTTTACCAATTTAGGAGGTTTTATTGGAAATCCATCTTCCAATAGGTACAATTTAGTTTTTCTCTTTAATTTAGGTTCTAAATATGAGAATTAACTATGAGAAATCAACCCATATGCATAGGATACCCATAGGATTTGGTTTTGTGTTCATAGGAGGCCTATTGAGAAAGTTATGGTATTTTTTTTATCAATTTTTGGGGAATTCCGAGATTGACGATTGTTGTGTGTGTCAATTGGTCCTATAGATCAATTTGGCATGTGCTTGTGTGTTTGGGGCTAGTGTAGTATCCATAATTTGGTACGTGTAGGTCGTATCCCAATAATTTGGTGATACGTTATTGATTTGGAGGTTTTTCCTCCGATACGGGACTTTGAGCATGTCATATTTTGATACGGACACTTAGATTTGTGTTTGACTCTTCGTATTATTCATAAATAATATATTAGACTTATTCGTGTCCTTCGGGGTACGTTTGGATATGTGATGGACTCGTGTCGCAAGCGTATCCTACATCTAGTGGGATACGGGGTGATACGTTCCATGTGTTGTACAATTTAATTATAGATCTATTTCTCTTATGTTCTTATTCATGGAGGGGTATATATATATATATATATATATATATATATATATATATATATATATATATATATATATATATATATATATATATATATATATATATTGTTGTGTATTTATATTTATGTAATTTTGTGTATTAGATCTATGTATCTAGTTTATACTATATTTATGTAGCTATTTCTCTACATATGTATTAGCTTTTAAATATAGTAGTGTATTTATATATGTATTGTGTATATATATATATATATATATATATATATATATATATATATATATATATATATATATATATATATATATATATATTGCTATATATTGCTATATATATACTTATAAGTATGTTATATATGTATATAAAATTATATGATATATATATATATATATATATATATACGTATACGTATATGAGATGTTATGAATAGTATATATATATGATACTATAATATGTATTGTAAGTATTATTCTAGAGATGTACATATATATGTATGTGGACGAGCTTGTATATATATATAAATATATGTGGTATTTATATGTATATATTAGTAGTTATAGAATGTATGTATAAAATTTTATAGTTGTATATATATATATATATATATATATATATATATATATATATATATATATATATATATATATTGTGTTCTTTAGCGACAACGACAAAGGCAACAGCAGCAAACAGCAGAAATTGCGACAGCAGCAGCCATTTAGCGACAGCAGTAGTCGCAACAACAGCAGCGGCTTCAGCGACAGCGGCAGCAGTGCATTAGCAACAGTAGGTGTAGTCGCAACAACAGCAGCGGCTTCATCGGCTTCAGCAACGGGAATATTAGCAACAGCGACAGTGCCGCAAAAGCAGCAATAGTGCCGCAACAGCAGCAGCAATAATAGCAACAGCAGCTGGCCTTTAGCGACAACAATGGGGCTTTTTGCGATAGTTTTACGGTATAGTGATATTTAAAATATTATTTATAAATAATAGATTTATATTGGTATATATATATGTACATAAATAGTATTAGTATATACCTATATTCCTAATTAGTATTTATGTATTAGTATACGTTATTATATTAGATTTAAGTTAGTTAGTTGGTTAGTAGTAGTTAGCTAATATTTATTTAGTAGCTTGATAATTATCTAGTTAATTGTTTTGGTCTATATATATATATATATATATATATATATATATATATATGTACTAGTATCTCTAGTTAAATATTATATATATAAATATGTGTACATGTATATATGTATTAGTAGTTAATGATTAATTAGTAGTTGTATTAGATTGATATATATATTAGTCATTAGTTTGAGTAGTTAAGGTATTTGATATGTTACGGTTAGTAGTTAGTTAAGATATATGTAGTGATATATATATAGTAGTTAAAAACATCATATTATAGTTAGTTCCTATGAATGGATATACATACATTACAGTATTGGTGATATTTGATATTAGTTGGGTTTATATATTTGTATTAGTTATATGTTAGCATTTTGGATTACCTTGAGATGTACCAAGGTATTAGTAGTAGGTTTTGGCATAGTAATAGGATAGATATAAACTAATTATGGATTGGTACTAAGGTGACTAAAATAAGGTATATAGTATTATATAAATATTAAATGCATGGTAGTTTATAATTATTGTTGGGTAGTTAGTATAAATAAGGTTTTGAATTTACCTTGGGATACCAAGGTAAATGCCAAGGTATTGAGGATAACCAAGGTATTGGGTTTGGGTATTAAGATAGAGGTTTAGTGTTGTGATACCATGTTGGTTCGAAACCCAGGTATCCATTTAGCATTTGTAATTAGAATTTATATATTTAATATTGCTTTATTATAATTATTTGATATTATCTATTGTTTGCGTATCCTGAGATACGGTATCCTAGTATCCTAAGATGTAGTTTGTATGGCCTAGATTCATAGTGTATGAACTCAACATCATTGAGGTAGACTCATTAAACCTAGAAATGGGTAGTTTGCCATAGTTGACCATAGTTTGACCGGTTTGACTTAGAGTTGACCTAGTGTCACTTTTTGACTTAGAAATGGCTTGTTGACCTAGAAGTTGACTAGTTTAACTTATTTCTTTTCAGAACCTTGTATTGATGTTGTATTCCATATCTAGGTCTTCGAGGTACCGTATCCTACATTTATGAGACTATTTATTGGACTACGGGCGAGTACATTCTCTGATAGTTTCTTATTTATGATATCCTCTATGTTCATTGTATCTAGTGTAGATATCCATGTTTCTTGATACGACGGTTACACGGATTGGTATATCCGAATCTTGTCATGAGATATTATTTCTAGGTATATGGTGTATCTTGTGCAAGCCTTATTTCATTGATTATCTTGTACATGTACAGACACTGATTCTCGGAAAGAGTCGCTATCTTCTTGGGGAATCCCGTGCCAAAGTGTACCATGGTTGGATCCATTATATCAATCGAGATTGGGGAGTATGTGTCACGCCCCAGTCCCAAAATACCGTGGGACTAGACACGTGGCAATGGCCAGCAGTACGCACCGATGGACCAACTCAATATAATGGATCCATCAGGGCATACTTAAGCTGTACAACAAGTCTACGACAATCATGGTACAACTAATCTCATCCACACAAGATATAAAATATGATCCACAGAATAAATAAGGAATGTAAATCATCTGCTAGTCTCACAAAGTACTTCGGGGAACAACCCGATAAATATATAGTACAATGGTTCAACAGACCAGAAAGTAAATGACTGAAATAAATAGATGAAAGCTGAGCATAAACATGGATGCTCAAGAGAATTCTTCAGCTAAGACCTCGTCCTCGGATGGTGGTACAGCTCCTGGATCAGCTCCTCCAGCTGCGGTCCCGTATACCTCGGGATAACCACGTCTGCAAAATCTGGGGACAAAAATCCGGATCCAGGTCCTCAGGGGACATAGCAAGGTACAAGAAAGCTCATGCCAATAAATAAATAAGCAGTACAGCAAATAAATAACTAAATGAAACAATGGGGTAAATATGTAACCATCTAAGTGAAATGCAAGTGAGAGCAGCACGAATACTCAGGCTGAGACCACTACAAGCTCTGTGTCTGGGAGCCGGTAGCAGCAATAACTATGTGTTTATTATGTGTTTACTATGTTTTATATATATATAATCAGCCTGTAGCCTGTGTGTCTCTCCCCACCCAATGTAACCACACATATCATGTCCATGACGTCTCATGTCCATGTCAAGCGCGATCATAGCTAAATGCAACAAGTCATAATGTATATAGAATATAAAATCTATGTCAAGTCCTGTATCCTATACAGAATCACCACGAATATCTCGAGAAAATCCTGTCTCATGAATAGTGTCAAGTGTCCTGGGTCATATGGTACTTGATAAGACAAGTACGAGAATATAAAGTGTCACGGATGTCCATCTCTAGATGATCGTACCCAACACTGCGTACAGTGTCGGCACCCGACTGATAATCGGACGCTAAGTACGTCACACGGTCCTAGGTTGAGCATGCACAGCAATATATATAAAGCAAGGAAAATAGATAACTAAGCTGCAGAGTTTGGCAAGGTACACTTGCCTGATGTTTGAATATCAACTGTCGTCCTGGTATAGGTGGATCCGGTAGGTACTACTCCGAAAGCTGTAATAAATATCACCAACAGTCTCAGAAGATGTCAAATAGCTGGAAATGCCTGTCCTTACGTCCAATTTGGACACAGGGGCAAAAAGGTCATTTTCGGGCCAAAGCGGGTTCCATAGGTGGGCCCACTTTGCACCGAAAAGCGTGCCGAGGGTAACAGTCTCTAAATGGGACAAACTATGGGTCAAACAACTCTAAATGTCAATACGATCCCAACGCTATGTCCAAATTTGGATTCCGATGAGCCGAACATAATTTGGTCCAAAAAGTCAACTATGGGGCCCGCCAATTGGCGATCTGGTCAACCGTCTCAGAAATGCGTGAAAATTGGGTCACAGGACCAGCGTGTTACCACGAGTCCAGTGGTGCAAGTTTCGTCGCAATCTGACAAGCGTGCACAAAATACTCGCGAGTTCCACAAAAGTGGCGATACGGAATGTGTTCGCGGATACGGCCTGATTCCGGCGCGCACACGCGTCCAAATCAGTCCCCACAAATTTTCACGTGTCCGATTATGCTGCATGTACCATTCGGTACCCTTGGCACACGGCGGGGCGGTTCCGTTTGGCGGGGCGCGCTCCGATCTCCCACTTTTAGAAAACCAGAAAAAGTGGGTGCGCGCAGTTTTGTGACGACTATAATTTTGTCCACAGCAACTAATAGCACAAAGTTATAATACAGAAAATAAACTAGGTCATGTAATCTACAGGTATCAAAAAGAATCGTCGAATTCGGATCTCTGTGGTGGGAGATACGAACTCGACAATAAGGGTGGTCATCGCAAGTTTCTGCGATTGCAGAATTCTGTCTGCTCGCGCTGACTTGGGCGCTGTTTTTCACCTAGGGGCACTCGTTTTCCGAGGTTGACTATAAAACAGATATTGGAGAGGGTTGAGGGAAGATCATACCTATGGAAACGGAACAGCGTTTGGTCGAGCGAGTCAACGGAAAAATACGCCGGAGCGAAGGTGCCTCGAGTGGGAGACTGCAGTCCGCGATGTCGGCGTCGGCGGGATGGTTGGATGGCTTGGGGAGGCTTCTCTGGCTGCGGTGACGGCTCTAGATGGGAAGGGGAAGTCTGGAGTTTAGGTTAGGGTTTTGGAGAGCTAATCATATATATATATATAATCTATATTAGGAGAGAGAGAGGGTGGAAGTTGGATCGGATTTTGAAGTGGTTTGGGAAGCCGCGGGTTGGAAGCAAGGGGGGGGGTTCACGGAAGTAATAAAGGAGCGGGTCCTCCTATTGGCTGCTGAATGAATGGTTTTATGAACACATAAGGTGAAGTGCTGTTAGCAAGATTTGAGATCATGGTTAATATTATTATTATTGTTATTATTATATTATACTTAGTTACTTATTATTATTATTATATTCTAATTTTCTTTTCTTTTCTTTCTTTGAATATATATATATACATATATATATATATATGTATATCTATATATATATATATTCACACATAAGACAATTTATATAATAGGGTATTGCACATCGTTAGGCTAGCAACTGCTCAAGGGGTCTCCTACATGGAATAAAATTCGAAAAATTCCTGATGGTCCCATAAGTCATCTAAGTGCCCGAACACCTAACATAAAAATTATTAAAAATCTATTTCTCCCATTTGGACCTAATTACTACAATTTAATTAATAATAAATAAATAAAGGGTATATACGATTTTCTAGGAAGGGGGTTTTACAGTATGTAGTGTAGATATATGATCATACCTTCCTTGTATCAAGTCTTGTATTGAATAGTGTTAATCATACACCGTACGTATGATTAGCCAGGCCATAAATCTTGTATCAAGTTCCCAATCCGATCACATGTTAAAGCTGGTACTCTCTCACTTATTCATTAGTTTTTCTTGTTCATTCATATTGTTCATTCTTGTATTTATTTCCAGTATTTCTTTTATTGCGTATCTCTTATACATGTATATGACATCTTGTATATTTACATCTATTTACTGCTACATAGTTTATATTATTGATTAGAACTGCTGTTAGAGATGTACTTCGTTCCATTCCTGACTATAAAATATTTTTTAGAGGATCCGAGAGATTGGTGTCCGACATACTATGGATTTTGACTTATAGATGGTGCAGACTTGGACCCACTAGTTCTAGAGTGATTGCCGGAAGGTTTATCCGGATTACTAATTTTCATAGTTAGTTTCTTTAGCATTTTGGTACTGGATTTGTTTTCGACATATGGTATGAGATTGGATATTGTTTCTATTGTTGATAATATATATTTGAATGTATAGTTAGGCTTCCTCCATATTTTCTTGTGCTTTTAGAATTATGATTGAGCTTTGACTTAAGAAATTTAGCAGATTTATATTATTGTGAGATGTTTAGATAGTATAGTTGACCAAGACAGTGTTCTACCGTCGATTCTGTGGCGTAGGCTGGACGTTGTTCCCGACTTGCATCCCTATACCGGGTGCGGGTCATGATAGTAACAGTTCCAACCCTTCCTATAGGGAAAATGTTGGCTCGGTTTAAATATTAAAAAAAGTCAAATATTGTACTCTATTAGAGCGGATGTTATACATTATTCGTGGTGGCAAACTTTCACACCTCAAAATTTATCAGAGGGTGGCTCGCCATACACGATCTCAGGATCTCATTCCTCCTAATGCTCTATATGTTTTAGTTGTCTAATTAACCCTACGGTTAGTTGGAATCACATAACGTGGTCACATGTTACTTCCCTTATATGTCGTACCGTAGTACGGTCCACGCTAGATACGAATCTACTTTGTCACTTGGCAGTTCAATTTAGATTCACCCTAGTATGATGCAACAATCAATCAAGTCATTGTCATGCTTTGGTAGTTGACCCACATACCATATCCGTGCTGGGGAATTAATATAATAATATCATATGTCGCATAGTATATAAGGCATTCTCGATGCACAACCCAAAATATGTAATCTCATAGCACGTAGCAAGTTATATCGTACCTCAGTGCACATTATAATACATGTACACGTAGCACGTAGTAATTATATCAGCACGGATACAAAAAATTGGGTCGAATCACCAAACTTACAGTAGGTCATATGAGTCTTATCACATGGGGAACTTAGTCAAAATATAATTTTCTCAAATTAGGTACACCGACTACCAATCAATTGGAAGGCTAAATTTATATAATCCTCGAATCAATAATTATGCCACCGAACGTGAGTAGGGGGGAAGGGTGAACCACTCTGGAGCAGATCCACAATCCTTCAACCAAACAAGGACCAGCATTGCAGATCATCTCCCGAGTAGAACTACGTCCCTCACTCTATCCGACAAACAAAGGATAAGTTAATCTACTAATCTGAGTTTACTATGGGTTGCCACATGGTCTACTATAGCATATAATCATACTATGCACATAGTCAGTTCTAGCACCTAGATAGGTCTACCACAGTCTGGTTACTAAGTCCACTCTTTCTTAGAATAACACAAACAAGAAGTCACGATCAACCACATAGGGTACGATAAGAAATATTCCAAATAAAATAATTAAACACAAGAAATTATGGAACGTGTTCATAGATTACTTGGGTCGTATATGGTCACATACATGCATTAGAAGTGCACACATAGATTTTTGCATGGGTCAGACCACATATACTGATTAGGCATATGAGCAACTGGTGGCATGGACAAGCTGGCTGCATGCACTGCTTGCCTCATAAGGCATATCGCATAGCGTCAAGGCAAAGTCTACTCTTGGAATAAGTGCCGAAGTGACGTGACTGATGTGATGGATTTGACAGGCCATAAAGTATGTCAAGAAGAAAAGACAAAATCATAAAAAGATGTGCCAAACAATCAGAGTCATGCGTCTGAAGAAAAGTGGCTGCATGCTCTGCTTGCCGCATATGGGTCGATGCCGCATAGAGGTCGATGTCGTATAGAGGTCTCTTGGACTGAGCAAAATTCGTATTCATTCAGCGAGTGAACACATGGAGTCCCTTTAGAACACATGTGTATCAGTCATGTGTCCAAAAGAGATGGACGCATGTTGGTATACGACAAGGAGTTCAGGCCGCAAAGCATTTTCATGCCACATAGCACCCTCTGTCGCATAGCTTATTGGCCGCATTTGAACTCTGTCTTCTCCACACAGCAAGTTCAGCCATGACAAAAAGCTCCAAAAAACCAGAATTTTTTTCTTTTATAAAAACTTAATTTTAAGTCCAAATCAAGTGAAACAAAAGCCAAAATGCTCGAAATAAAATGCTCTAACATAAGGAAAAAATAGTTTTTGAAAACACTAATTTTAGTAGATCAAAACCAAGGGGAACTCATAGAATACATAAAAATTTAACTCTTAAAACTCAAATCTATTCAAAACCGTTCATCAAAACAAAAAAACTCAAAGAACTAAAACTAATGAGGACATCACGGAGACATGATCAAACATATTTTTAAAATAACACATATATATAAATCCAAAATTTATGATTTTACCACTTTGAACAAGATATACTTGCCTTGATGGACTAACAAACCTCTTCCTAGAACCAAGTCTAGGGCTAGGGCTTCGGTTGGGAGCTCTTGAGGGAAGGAGGAAGAGGAAAAAAGAAGAAAAGTAAAAATGAGAAAGAATGAGAGAGGAGAGAGAAAACCACACATATATATACCAAGTGGTTGAGGTTAGCCCTAGGATTAAGTCATGACACTCTCCAACCAATCTCAACCATCCAAAATAGACTTAGTAGTTCCAAGAGTGAACCAAGTCTGATATTCGGAATATACGGGTGTAGCACGGGTCCATGAAATTTGTGAAGGTGTTCACTACTGATCTCTGGTAGTCTCCCACAATAAATATGAAAACATTTAAATAAATATAACATATTTAACAGGAACCAACATATAAATATAGCATGAATACATCTATAGGAAAATTTTAAATATCATAAACTCAAGAATACCAAATCTGGGAACGGGTGTGACATCTCTACCCACCTTAGAAAAATTCCGTCCTCGGAATTCGCTAGGCTAGTCGAGTTAATCACCAAGCAAAAAAAATCATAGACCAAGCAGAAGACTCGTGATCCTATCAGGAAACTCATGATCCAGAAAACCTCATAAACTACCGAATCTTATAAACTACAACTAATATAATACCAAGCATAACAAAATAGGCAGGTAAATAAAGCAACCGCAATATAAATAAAGGCGCAAGCAATCCACACAATCAAAATAAAAGAGAAAGAACATGAAGCATACAGATACAGATGCCTCCAGAGCAGTCAAAATAGGAACCCGTCCTCGCTGGCCTACGATGACTCCTAAAAATGGAAAAGGATCAAGTCTCGACATAAATCGGTACCAACGACTTAGTCAAGAACATGACTCTGCCCAGGACGTACCTTCGTAGTTGGGATATATGACATACATCATGCAACACAAGATACAAAGGCAAATGAGTGAGACAAAAGATTATCTCCACTCACTGAATATATAAAACCTAAAAGATAGATAAAACTGGAAGAACTCAAATCTCACCTTCGACTTGACCCCCTTCTTCTAACATCTGTTCTAGCATGCCAAACTCAGCTTGCTCACATCTCGGTGCTGCTGGAACTCTGTCATGAGGATGTCTCTGCTAACCAAACTGACTTTGCCTCGGGTGAACTACTTGTGCTTGCATCAACATTCGACGTTGGGCTAACGGTCGTACTGCTAAAACTGGCTCTTGATACGAAACTACTCCTGGAGCTGACAATGCCAGGAATTATTGATATGGTCATCCCTGCCTCTACATTTGTGGGCAAGTAGTTATCATGTGGTCGAAACCCCCACACCTCAATCATCTTCTACTTGCCATCCTACATACATCCTGAGTGTGACCTCTCTTGCCACAATAGGTACATCCTACTGGATTCTTTGGATGTTGTTGATGTTGTCTCGGTTGTTGTTGCCAAATTATCATTGTCTCATCTGATGCCACTGGCCCTCGTGGTGCAAATCACGTGTACGAATGCTGGATGCTAGTCCTCCACATATGTTATGGGCATGAGATCTCTTATGTCCTCCAGTCCTCGAAGATAACCTCTAGATGGTAAGCTCATGTCGCCTGGCTGCTATTAATACGGCATCAAATATCTGGTAGTCATGTCCTTCAACTAGTTACAAAATCTTGAGATGAAGCCCTTGCTGGAATCTGATTGAACTTTCTTGCTCCGTCGTCACCATAGCTGGAGCAAACTTGTTCAGCCTGCAAAACTTTGTTGCATATCCATCCACTGTTATGTCGGATTGCTTGAGATCAATAAATCTCTGCGGTAGCTCGTACTGCGCCACTACTCCAAAATACTTAGCTCTGAACCTGGTCCTAAAGTTGTCCCAAGAGATAGGATGCCTCAAGTCAACTTTCTCGGTCGCCCACCAGTCATGAGAAAGATCTTGTAGTTGTAATCGGACTTGGTCGACTTGCTTCTCTGTTGGAATCTTAGCTGCCGCCATGATCGTCTCAATGTCTTAAAGCCAAGCATCCGCCGTAACAGCATCCTATGTTCCATTGAAATAGCTCGGGTTAAGTCAACAGAATCTGTATGATATCCCATAATCTTCTTTTTTACTCTCTTCCAGAGCCGTTTGCAGTCCTTGGTTTAACAGGATATTCTGCTCCTGTTGTCGAAGCTGTTGGTGCTGCTGTACTACTATCTAATGTTGTTGTATAGCTATCATACCTCTGATTATTTTTAACAGTATCGGGATATCAAGTGCTGGCGGTTTTACTAGAACTGCTAGAGGTACCGGGATCTCTGGTACATGTTGCCCACCCATGGGTTCTAATCAAAGTTGATCTTGAGGAAGTATTGTCTCTTGCTAGCGCTCAATGGGATCTTGCTCTACTAGCTGTTCTACCACATCTACTGCTCTAATAGGTATGGAAGAGGTGCCCCTGAAGAAAAAGGACACCAAGATATCAAATGATAGGACATGAAAGAATAAGGAAATAAACTGTTGATAGTTCAAGCTCGGTGTCGAAGAAGACGAATTTAGGATATCAAAGAAACAATTTTGATTGAGACTCCTAGAATAAGATACCCTACAAATCTGAAAAAACAGACCTGCATGGGCCACCACTAAAATCTTGTCACGTCCCAGAACTATAATACAAGAGAGCGGGGGAGTGACTCAGTCAACCACACCTTGTAGAATACCGAAGTAAGCCACAATGTGCTAAGGTTGTCTAGAGACAAGGGGGTGCATGCTACAATCAAGTCACCTAGGGTCAAGAACATCTATGTCTTAATCATCAACCAAGAAATAATAAGAATGAACATGAAAGATAAAGCAGTTAGGCGTCTCTGACACTCTATCAGAATGATCATAAAACTAGTTATACGGGATAGTACACTAGTGCATTGTCAAGAGTAAATAAATATAAGTCAGTCGTGGTCTGAATAATATACAATCATGTAGAGGAACTAATGTCCAGATAAACTGGCTAATAGGTGTCATCGGCTAAACGCCAAAAAGGGTAATACAAAATGATACTCATATTGGGGAAGAAGAAATCCACTCAAGTTCCTCGAAAAACATCCTCCTGGTGTGCGCCATCGGTTAGATACAGGAAATGATCCTTGGGCTCTGCTACTAAACCTGGCCAAACAAACCTCTTTCTAGAACCAAGTCTACGGCTTCAGTTGGAAGCTCTTGAGGGAAGGAGGAAGAGGAAAGAAGAAGGGAAGTGGAAATAAGGGAGAATGAGAGAGGAGAGTGGAAACCACATTATATATACCAAGTGGATGAGATTGGCCCTAGGATTAAGTCATGACACTCTCCAACCAATCTCAATCATCCAAAATAGGCTTAGTGGTTCTAAGAGTGAACCGGGTCTAGTATCCATCATATATATGTGTCCTAGCACGGATCTATGGCAATTTGCCAAGGTATTTTTTACTAGTCTTAGGTAGTTTTACACAATAAACATGAATAAAATTAAATAAAAATAACATATTTAACAGGAACCGACATGTAAATACAACATGAATACATCTACATGGAAAATTTTAAATATCACAAATTCCATAATACCAAATCTGGGAACGGGTGTGACATGACCCTCATTCGTATTTTGGTTAATTATTAATTAGCATACATGATTTAGGGTGCTGGACACGTAGACATGAGATATTAGATACGGACACGAGAACATAGACATGGACACAAATATACTAGAAATATGGTATAATATATAGACATATATAGCATAGACATGGACATAGGATTTTACCATAATGTTGATATTCATCTACATGGATTCCATATATTTTACATGATTTGAAATTACATATGGGGCACTCTTATAAAATAAGAATACTGATCAGAAGTCAAGACCCTGATGTGTCGAATACAAGCATATCCGTTCCAATACTGATCAGAATCCCTATTGAGATAATTCATCGATCATGTAGTATGCACGAATCGAAAAAGAAGGTTTCATATGATTTTCTCGAGCAAGAATGGAGAAAATAGGATTATGGATCAAAGAGAAGAAGAATTGAACTTCTAGGAATCAAAATTACTTACTGATGTTATAACTGGAGCTCAAGCTTCGTTCTTATTACTCTGATCATGCCGATTAGATCAGATCTACAGGTAGTTGACCGAGGCTTGGCCAACCTATCTTCACGAATTCAAGGCGAAGCACGGTGGAGCAACCCGGTGGACGAGACGATCTCGTGTCGGTGAAGGAAGAGAAGCATCGAAGGAATAAAGAGAGGGTGGGGATCTCCAATGAATAGAGCAGGGCTTTGCCGTCGTGGTTGAGTGAAGAAAGAGAGGGGTTCGACCTTCTATTTATAGGCAGGGCGTCATGATTGGAGGCGGTGAGTGGTTATCGATGAATGATGATAATCATCCAAAATTAAGGTGGTGGTTATGGACGGAGGAGATGAAGGGTGGAGTGGATTTCTAATATGGAGAGGATACTTCTGGGAGCTTCATAAGGTTTCAAAAAGGGTCGGGGAGCTTGGTTGAATGGATGGTTGGTTGGTCGATTCTCCGAAGAAGAAGAAGAAGAAGAAGAAGAAGAAGAAGAGGAGGAGGAGGAGGAGGAGGAGGAGGAGGAGGAGATATTTTGTCTAATGAACAAGGACTGGGTTGGCGACCTTATAAAGTTGTCTTAGAAGCTAATGGGCCGGGTGGGGTCCGAGTGGAGTGGGTTGGTCAGGGAAATGGGTTGTTGTCCTTACTTGGCTAAATGGTGAATGGTTTAGATGCTTAATATTAGAGACAGTTCTATAACTAGTGTTATATTACATATATGCTTAGTAAAGCTAATATCTTAATATTTAAGGTGACCTTTATTTACTAAAGGAAGTATTAAAAAATATTATATTTTTCAAAAATGGTAATATGTATTGTATGTGTCTATAATTAACATAGAAGAAGATTGACAAATTAAATATTATATATAATTATTTTGATGTATATGTGTATCCTTAGATGTACGTAATTTTTAATACATAGGCTTGAGCGTATCCTATAATATCAAAAATAGAATATGTGACGTTCAAAAATCTGTATCGGTATTGATTTATTCATCAGCCCTAAAATGGATACGGTTATCACTAATTTAACCTATAATGAATTATTAACATTTTAGAGTATTGGTCTTTGTATTGGAATTAATATCGGACCATTACTATGAGTATCGATTATCACTTAAGGGTACTAATATAAATAGTAATTAGTAGTTCCAACCTATGTTATGGCATGTATCGAGCATATTCGGATGAGTGTCGAGGAATTATGGTTTTGTCTACTTGTAAAACATGAAGAAATGCTCAAATATGGTCTTTCCAATAGCTCATTTAGTTTTGTATGAGACTTCTTCATCAAGTATCCTAACTAACTAATCATTTAGCAAATATACTAACTCATCTTGTATATAATCCATATTGTTTGAATATATGGTACATGCAAAATCAATGAGTCGATACTTAGTTAACCGGTCGTGGATGTACAATCGGTGACATGAGAGTATGATTGGTTTGACAGATAATTTTATGGCTGGAGTTAAAGAATTTCTTAAATACGCCAGTAGTCAACCTTATTTCATGGATGAGTGGCTCATCAAGTGTTCTTGTGTCAAATGTCATAATATACCATTCAAAGAGGTGGATCTCATGAGGGAGCATCTCTACAAGAAGGATTTTATACCGAACTACAAGGAGTGGGTGGCTCAAGGAGAACCTTTTTTTTGCAATATCATTATTCCTCCTTCAATACGAAGGTAGAAGAGTCCACTTTTGGAGATAACTTTGAATATCGACCGCGAAACCTTGCATGTGAGTTGGTATTTGACGCGGCCGGTCCAAGTTTTGATCCGGAGGATCCTAATCCTGATGCGAAAGAATTCTATAATATGTTCAATAATATCGATACTTTGTTATACCCTGGTTATGATTCTCATTATGTCATGTCGGTGGTGATGCGATTGTTGAACCTAAAGTCTGATTTTAACTTACCGCAGGAATGCTATGACCAAAAAATTCAGTTTGTTAGAGATTTGTTGCCAAAAGGATCGAAGGAGTTGCTTGATAACTTCTACAAGTTGAAGATGATGATAAAAAAAACTCGGATTAGGCTATGAAAAGATAGATTATTGTCAAAATGGTTGCATGTTGTACTATAAGGAGAACAATGATAAAGATAAATACATTTTCTGTCATACGGATCGGTACAAGACAATTCGGGACAAAGAAAAGTCAACTGTCCAAGCAAGGTTGTGTCCCTAAAAGTACATACAGTTTTTGCCGATCACAAAGAGGCTGCAGAGGATGTATATGTCCGCAAATATAGCACAACACATGATATGGCATAGCAAAAAATAAAAGATGGATGAAGGCAAATTATTTCACCCTTCAGATGGAGAGGCATGGAAGTATTTTAATTTGTGTCAACCTGAATTTGCTGCGAAGTCCAGGAATATCCGGTTGGGCTTATGTTCTGATGGATTCACTCCTTTCGAACAGTCGAAATCTCAATACTCTTATTGGTCGATGATTTTGACTCCTTACAATCTACCATCGTGGATGTGTATGAAGGCTCCTTACTTGTTCTTGACACTTATCATACCTGGTTCAAAAAATCCAAAGAAGAACATCGATATCTACTTGCAGTCGTTGGTGGATGAGTTGAAATAATTATGGCAATTCGGCATTCGGACATATGATATATCGAAGGAGCAAAACTTTCAGATGAGAGCGTCTCTCATATGGACCATCAACAATTTTCTAGCATATGGGATGTTATCGGGATGGAGTACTCATGGTACTTTGTCTTGTCCGTTATGTATGGAAAAGAATAAGACATTCCGTCTCCAGAATGGAGAAAAAATATTTTTTTTATTGTCACGTTAGTTCCTTCCTACGTCGCATCCGCGGAGAAGAAACAAAGATGCCTTTAGAGCTGGTAAACAGGAACTATCTCCTCCCCCCGTTGAGACTGACATGAAACAAAGTTTGGAAAGAGGTAGATGGATTACCGACTATGATGGAAGATCCGATATCGGGCGATCACTTTGAATGGTTTGGACGTAAGCATAATTGGACGAAGCAGAGTATCTTTTGGAACTTACCTTATTGGAAGGACAATCTCATAAGACACAATCTTGATGTCATATATATCAAAAAAAAATATTCGACAATATCTTCAATACGGTGATGGATATCAAGAAAAAAATGAAAGACAATGTCAAAGCAAGAAAGGACATAAAAACTATTTGCAGGCGTTCAGATTTGCACCTAAAATGAAGTGGCAACGGCAATTGGGTCAAGCCTTCAGTACTGTTTACATTGAATAGGGAGAATAAATTGATAATATGCAACTGGATTTCAAAGTTGATATTTTCTGATGGTTACGTGTAAAATCTGGCAAGATGTGTTGATCTCAACGAATGCATGCTGACAGGGATGAAGAGTCATGATTGTCATGTGTTTAAGGAGAGGTTACTACGTATTTCTCTGAGAGAGATGTTGCCTCATCAAGTTTGGACTCCATTGGCCTAACTATCTATATTCTTTAGAGATTTGTGTTCAAGTAAGTTGACATTGCAACATATAATAGAACTTGAGGAGAAGATTGTATTAACATTGTAAAATTTAGAAAGGGTGCTTTCCTCCATTTTTTTTGAAAGTATGGAGCATTTGTCGATTTATCTTGCATACGAAGCACGCGTCGGTGCTCCCGTCCATTATCGATGGATGTATCCATTTGAGAGGTATAAATTCTTTATACTAATAATTTCTTTATTCAAATAATTCTAAGATTCAATTTATTATCTATAGTTATGTACATCACCTAAAGAAGAAGGTTAGCAATAAGGCTCATGTAGAAGCTTCGATATACGAAGCATGTATCATTGAGAAGGTTCAAACTTCTGCTCCATCAACTTTGATACTCATATCAGAATAAATCGTAATAGAGCCCCAAGAAATGATGAAGGTGGAGTTAATGCCCCGAATAGTGTAATCCACACTATCTTCAATATGGGAAGGAAACCTACAAGTGCTACTAAAGTACGTTGGTTGGAAGACGATGAGTTTGAAGCCGCTCATTGGTATATATTGTTAAATTGTGGTATAAAAGAGATGCAATATATTGAGAAGTAAGCGATACATCTTTCTTAGATATTTTAATTTTGTATATACTTGGAAAAAAATTCTCTAACTATTCTCCTTATTGTCACAGTACTTTTAGAGCTGAGGTGAAATCAGAGAGACATAATATTATTGCAGATGATCTTGCTAAAGAGGTTAATAGAAAATTTCTATTGTGGTTCTATAATTATGTACGGATCCTAAACATTAAGCATTCTAAATTTAGTATTCAGACCACTATTTGTCTAATGTCTATATGATACATGATGTTTCAGGTTTTTCATCCCGGTACAGACTTACAAAATGAACGACTTCGAGCATTAGCTATCGGACCAAGCAAGAGGGCAAAGTGTTGGGATGGTTACACCATCAATGACTTCAATTTTAGAACCACTGATAAGTCTATTAATCAATTATTTATTGATGAGGAGGCTAATTATACAAAAAAATTCTGGAGTTTGAGTGAGGGGTTCAGTCTACGATGTCGATCCAGAATTTGACTATTACGGTGTACGAAGAGATATCGTGGAGCTGGATTACTCTTATGAGACAAAAATTGTGCTATTTAAATGTGATTGGTTTGAACAACACCAAAGCAAGGATGGAAAATTGATAAACTGTTTGGGTTTGTTGATATAAAATTAGAAAAAAGATGTGTAGGTTTTGAACCATTTGTGTTGGCTAGTCAAATGGTTCAAGTGTATTATACGAGCTATCCTAGTCGACGACGCAATAATAATGATTGGTGGGCTGTATGCAAAACTAAATCTAGAAACACATATAATATTAGGGATCTAGCATACCAAGAGGATGAGGTGGTCATGCCTCAACTTGCATATATGATTTTGGTCGATGTTGATGGTATGGAGGTTGACTTTACCGAAGAGGATGATAGAGTTGACGAAGAGATTGACATAGAAGATTTACCTCATATAAAAGAGAACTCTGATATGGAGGTATCGAGTGAGGAACAAGAATTGGAAGATAAAGGTGATAGTAATAGTGAAAGTAAAAATGGAAATAAAGATGTAGAAGATGAAGACGATTCAAAAAATAATTTAAAAAACAATTCGGAAGACGATGACGATTCAAAAGATGAAGAAGATTAGTACGTACATACATATATATTAGCTTAGATATTTATTTAATTATTTTCTTATCACACTAGTATTTACTTATTTCACCATATCATGCATTATTTTATGATTATCTGTTTGATGATACCATTTTTTTATTTGCTGCAGATTTACTTATAGTATGGTAGGACCAGGATGAGGACACCGACAGGTTCAGAGGAGATCATCTTCTCAGCATCCTCCGTCCACTACGCTGGCTACCCCAGATTATCGCACACGACCTGAGGACGAGTTCGTAGAGGCGATGGATGGTTTATCCCCATCATATACTCGTTCTTCAGTATGAGGGGCTACTCCATCTACCGGATTGCCATCAGCTGCTACCCCTTATTCTACTCCATCCACTACTGGCACTACTACACCGGCTACTCCACTAGTTGCTCCCAAATGAGCAAATCCATTTCCAGGCCTTCTTGTGGTAAACGGAGTATATATCTGCCGCCCTGGATTTGCATACCCCCTACTCTACCAGAGCGGCCAGCCAATATCCCTAGTCCCGAGCTATGGGCCGATGGAGCGACGTAAGCATTTATTTTTAATTCACACATTTATTTTGTATTTTTTATTCTAATTATATATTGTCAACTTATTTAAGATTCTTTCCAATCAAGGTTGGAAATGATCTGGGGGAGATCATGCAGGGCTACTTTAATGGCCCTTATATCAACTTTAGTGACATCCCGTTTGATCGACGATTCGCTTAGCTGGAGAAGCTCGGGGTATGTATATAAATTTTATTTATAATAATATATAAAAAAATTATTACAATGATATAAAATAATTTTCTAATTTGCAGAGGTTGTACTGGTGGTCGGATCATAGAGATAGTAAAATATGAAAGTTCTACAAGACCGTCGCCAGCAAGAGGTTGAGAGATATGAACAATGACCAGAAGGCGCTGGCATTACTTGGACCGGATCATCGCAAGGAGTGGATGGACGCGGAGTACTGGGAGCAAATGAAGAAGAAGATGGATCTATTTTGACCGTCGAGCATTTTTCGACCGTGCTAAGGGTGGTCTCCATACTTGTGAATCTATTCCGACGAGCATTTTTTACGGATGGTTAGTATTAAAAAATTTTGCTAGATCAATATTTTGTAATTTTTTTTGCTTATTTATTAATTACTTAATTTTTACAATGCGACGAGGCCGTTAGAGCCGGAGAAGACCCCAAGACCGTCGACTTTCCAGCAATTTTCTAGCGGACCCACAAAAGAAAGAATGATGGAAAGCTCGAGTGGGCCGCCAAAGCATATGTAAGTTGTCTTTATAAAATTTTATCAATTTAATTAGATTATTTTTATAATTTAATTAGATTCTAGGTTTCTAGGTCAAAACAGTCAAACTATGATATTTTCTAGTTTCTAGGGTTTTTTTTTATCCATTCTAATGGTTTATGAAGTTAATATTAGATTATATTAAGATTGTAAAAGCATATAAAATAGGAAAACTTATCTATTGCATGTAAATTAAAATACAAGGGTGATTACTATTTTATTCAATTTCAAAAATACAAAGAATCAAATAGTTTTAGAGTTAAGGAATGGTCTGATACCGATTTTAGTTTTGATACTTTGAACCTTGGTTAAATTATATAATATGATATCTAGTCTCTCATATGATACTCTAACCAAAATCAAATATAGCACATATAACTCTAAAATCCTTAACTCTAAACCTATTTATATAAATAAACATAGGAGAAGTATGAGACGTTAGAGGGGGCGCTGAGAGTAGTACGCCGACTGAGAGAAATGATCGGTGGGTACAAGCTTTTGGGAAAGGGAAAGGGAAAGGGAAAGGGAAAGGGAAAGGGAAAATCGTGTTTGGTATCGGATCGTTGGCATCCTAGCCGTCGGTTCTTTCCAGAGATCCTCTGATGGCTACTCCAGCTGTAACCTCCGATTTCCAGTTTCCAAAATAATTAGATTTTAATTCATTTTAAAATATCAAGTTTTATAAAACATTTCTCCTTGAAAATTTTTAGTTGATTTTTGAACGATGTTTGATTGTAGAAGGTAATTTAAAATTTTTATAAAAATCCTTTTTCCTAAATGACGCTGTATTACAAAATAAATAAATAAATAATAATATATATATTTCTAGTTTCAAATATTTATTGGCTTGAATCATAAAAAATTATTGTTTTAGCTAAATATTTATTTAAAAGACTAGTTGATAAAATAAAATAGATTTTTAATTATTGGGATAGTAAATAAATAAATGTCGTACTTTCTGAGATTTTTGCCAAATGTATTAATTAGTAGCTAATTGAAAATTTGCTAGCTTTCCTAAAAATATTTTCTGAAATTATAACCTTTGTTTCTTTAATTTTACAAGTCGCCATTTCCATTAACTAGCCCACACCCTTTCCCACATGAAGAACTTATTCATGTATTGATCTTGGCCATTCATTATTGGGCCAACCCGCAACCCTTTATCCCACACCCTTCTCCCTATTTAAGTTCTCATTCTCACAATTTCCAAGAAACCCTAATTTTCAATTTATTGGCTAGCCCCCACAATTCCCAAAGCCGAAGCCACCACCATTTTTGTGTGCTCGTGTCCGTGTGTCCAGCATCACCGTGTCAGCCGTGATGGCCTCGGGTCCGACCCCGGGTGTCCCACAGTCTCCATTCATTTTCTGGGTTCGGTTACAATATTACAAGCAGATTCCGTGTCCGACACACTCGGACACAACCCCCACACCACAGCAAACACCCCCGTATCCAACATCCGGACACGCCACAGTACAACGAACCCATCGTGTCCCGCCGACACGATGCACCCGGACACGTCTCCCACCCCACAGTCACCAAACCGCTGTGTCCAGCCCCGGACACGACCCCGACACACAGAACCGACCCTAACACTAGATCGAGCCGCCGTCGCCGCTGAAGCCGGTGGCCGCCGCTGGAACGAAGCCGCCGTCGCCGCCCTGTCGCTGCCCTGGGTTGAACCGCCTGGGATCCGTCGACCGAGCTTCGCTGCCACCACCGCTGGAGCCGCCTCGGACCACCTCACCCTCGAGCCGAGCCCTCGTCAAGCCGCCGACCACCGCCGTGGATTCAGACCCCCGCGTCGAGCCGCGTCGAATTCCGCCGCCGCTCCTCGAACGCCGCTGCCGCCTCGAGCTCCACGCCGCTGCCGCCTCGAGCACCACGCCGCCGCCGCCCTGCCCGGCGAGACCCCGCGCCGCGCCGACGGAAGAACCCTCGGGTGAGCCTCTTCTTCCCTTTCCCTCTTTTGCTCTGTGGTTAACGATTAGTATAGGTAATTAGTTAATCATATATAATTAGTTAATATAATTAGGAATTCATGATTAGTTTAGTTTAATTCATGATTAGTTTAGTTTAATTCATGATTAGTTTAATTTAATTCATAAATTTTAATTCATAATTAGTTTAATTAATTTACATAATTAGTTTAATTAATTTACATAATTAGTTTATTTTATATAATTAGTTATAATTAATATTTAATTAATTTAGTGTTAGTTAATTAAATTAGTGGTTAAGTAATTGATCAATTAAGAATAATTAATTTAGTTTAGTTAATGGTTAGATTAGTTAATTATTAATAAACAGTAATTTGTTATTAATCAGGAATTTATTTATTAACCAGTTAGTAAATATTAATTAATTAGTTTAGTATTTTCTTATAATTAGTTTATTTGGATCGGTGACCGATTTTACCATAAATGAAAAATATTGGCTTTTACGTAAATCCTAGATTTTTATAAATAAACCTTTAAATTGTAATTTTGTTCAAAAGGGAAGTTTTAACAATTATTGTTCAAAATAATTTCCAAATGATTTTTCATAAATTAAGAAGTTACCTTGATTACGAACAATCGACCCTTTCTCTTATTAGCTAACTTGTAAATCTTAACCTTAGCTAAACCCCAGTGAATTTCTCTATGTATTAAGGACTCGGTATCCTTATCTCAATTTTCGTGCCGAGCTCCGATCTTGGACTTCTTTATATAGTTTCTAGCTAATTGGACTGCTCCGGACCCATTGGAACTAACTGCTACTTCATTTGGGCTCACCTTGAGAAGTGTGGCATGATGAACATTCTCTGGTTAGTCAAATATGTATAAAATATATTTGATTGATATATAAATATACAAATATGTATTTTGGTATAAAAAAAATATATATATATATTTATAAACATCTATTAGTGATTATACACAAATATGTATTTTGTACAAATACTAAGAGACACTTATATATATATATTATATACGTTTTTATTGGTATATACTTGGAGTGTAATGTGTATTATATACGTATTCCTACTAGATGACCCTAGTTGACTAGTGCCATACCTGGCACGGCCCTGAGTTCGATGTTTTGTGTTGTGTTAGTGTAGCACCTGATGCAAATGTTGTATTGATATATTTTAGGACTGTTGGTTCCTCCAGACGATACTCTGGGACAGGATATTGGTTTTACCAGCTAAGGACCCAAGGCAAGTACATTCTCTGATTAGTTTCTAATTTATGATATCACCTATGTTCACTATCTAGTGTAAATATCCATGTTCTTGACACGATTGGTTACACGGATTGGTATACACGGATCTCGTCATGAGATGTTGTTCCTTATTCATGGTGTAGCTTGTACAAGACTTGTTTCCTTGATATCTTGTGCATGTACAGACACTGAGACCCGGGGAGATTTGCTACCTCCCTAGGGAATCCCGTGCCATAGCGTACCATGATTGGATCTACTATACCAGTCGGGGGTTTGGGGAGTATTTTAGTGTAGATATGTGATCATACCCAACTATCCATGCATCATAGCTCACCCCACATCTCACGTCGGGTGCGGCCTGACCATCTCCATGCCTCATAGCTGTTACGTGTGATTAGCCTGACCTCTCCATGCATCATAGCTAACCAACGGTTAGCCTGACCTTCCATGAATCATAGCTAATCACATGTAACCAGCCTGATCAAGTTCCCAAGCCGATCACATGTTAAAGCTAGTACTCACACACTTAGTCATAGAATTCTTGCTCATGGACATATTGTTTCTTTTCCTGCATTTACTTACAGTATTTCCAGTACTTCTCTCATTGTACATTTCTCGTACTTATACATGCATCTGGTATATTTCCATCTAGAACTGCTACATAGCTTATGTCATTTATATAGAACTGCTATTTAGAGATGTACTCTGCTCCTTCCTAACTGAAAAATATTTTTCCAGACTGTGACCTTAGTGGACTTGTTCTGACACTTGGAGATTGGTTGTTACTGATCACAGGTATGATTGTTTTATCATTAGTCTTGTGTTGTACTCTTTTGTTCTTTGAATTCTTATCGTGCTGTAATTGTGATTGAGTATGTTGTTCATCTTTATAGTGTTATCCGTGTCTCCTTATGGAGTTGGATACTAGTGTGAGATTATTTAGATAGTACTTGACCTAGACAACGTTCTACCGCCGATGCTGCGGCGTAGGCTGGACGTACCCACGCACTCGTGCCCCTAAACCGGGTGCGGGTCGTGACACGTTATTAGTGGTGGCCCATGCAGGTCAGACTTTGCAAGTTGTGCGATGTCGTGGTAATGCGACGTCTTAGTTGTACTACTGCGTACCTGCTATAGAATATAGGACATAGGATACTAGGATGAGAGAGGATACTCAATCACAAATTCTTGAGAGATTCCTGGGACGACCCCTTGAGAATCTTATTATAATTTCCAATTTAAATCTTTTCCTTGTTTCCGTCCGCTCTCGCTTGTTGTTACTGAACTTGATTCTTGTTGAGTAGTTTAAATTAAATTCTTGGTATCATTGTTGAGTTGATTCTTGTTGACCAGTTGTTAACTTTAATTCCTGGTATCGTTGTTGAGTTGATTTCAGATTGAGATGAATTTTACGGACTAAAATTTACGGTATCATCTAATGACATATATTGATGAGGACAGTGAGAAAGGTAAAAACTTCTACTTTGGTTATGGAACCTAGAATTTATCGCAGCCATATTAGCTGTGGTGACGAGAACGTAGGAACCTGACTTGGATGTACATACTATAGTTATGAAGCTTAGAGTCTTTCGCAGCCATACCGGTTGGCGTGGCGAAGATTCTAGACGACATGATTATAGAGAGCATACCTTAGTTACAAAACCTATCGTTTATCGCATCTATGCTTACTGGCGTGGCGAGGATTCTGAGTGTCATGATTTCAGACAGACGTGTATGATTATCAGGTTGTATCCTAAATTGGTTCTTAAAATATCATCTTAAGACTTATCTATTTCTGTTATTCCAGGACTTTGTTCCACCGCTTCTTTCTTTACTAGCAGTAAAGATACCTTCTGTCCTCAATTCAGTCTTTGAGCTCCTATTCCTTGAGGATTTCTTGTTAAGCATGGTAATTAGTAGCTTGTAATTTTGTTTGTGTCTTGTATTAGTATTGACTGTGTTGCTAGTGAGTTGTAAGTGTTTCTTAGTTGGACATGTGAGCAGTAGGCTTTAATCTGGAATTAACCCATAGCATAGTACCTTGTAACAATGGTTCTAGGATAAGGTCATTAGAGACTGAGAGTTAAGGAGAGTATAGAGTATCAGTGATAGTTCTCCGAGTTAGTATCAGAGCCAATTACCCGTCCTGGATAATCATGATTATGTAATTGAGTGATCTATGTAAACGATTAAGTATCCGGAGATTGTGTTAAGGATTTATGGAGCATGATGTCCAATTTGATGATTAATATCGGAAATGTTAAAGGTAAAGAAATGTATATGTATAAAGGGTTTAATGAGATGTCATAAGTAGAGAAATATCAGGATTAGTAAGGGAAGTTATGAAGCGTATCACGGGTTAGTTTAATAGGCTTTAAAGGATTGAAGGAAATACATATACAACCATCGAGATGAGGAACCATACACATACCCATGAGAGTAAAGAAACATGAGTGCTATAGAGGATACAGGTGATCATGAGTCTAATGAGCTTGATGAGATAATCCATTAATGCAGCTAGTGATATAATACCAAGAGTGCTAATGATTCTATATCGAGGATTAGTCAAGGATGACGTTAATAACAGTAAGCACTCTGTGTGTTGATAATTAGATGATATACCAATTGACATAAATTGAAATCATGAAAGAAAACACAGTTGATGATAACTTTGATCATTGGAGGTAATAGTGCAAGTGATTCGGGCAGTACAAATTTAGTACACAGTTCTAAACAATAGAGGTATTGAGGGCACCTTGAGTATCAGAGACCGTGAGCACTGATATGTACATTGAGGAGTTATAAATAAAAAGGTGGAAATGAATTTTAAATTTTCAGAATTTTTAAGGAGTTGAGATTTTATGTTGTTAAAATATTGAGGATTTAAATTTGATTCACTAAACATAGTTAAGGCTACAAAGATTTTAGAAGTGATTAAATTTTATTTCGATGTGAAGTATCTAATTTTGAGGAGGTATATGCATTTTATTTTAAGTTGATCGGGAAGTTAAACCTTGACGATTATTTTGAGGATTAATTTTTGGTAGATGAGAGATATGAATATTAATATATGATTAGTTGATATGGGTACCAGTGTACATGAATAGGAATTAGTTAGTGAATGTGCTAGAGTTAAGTGTTTGTTAGAGATAGTAGACACTACAAGTAATATGTTAACATGATCCTTTTTCCTTCCTAATGTTCCTTTTCTTTCGCCTTTCGATTGATTGATTGATTTTCCTAGTACTGTGGTTCACATGCATGATTTTCTTGTTAGAATATAACTAGTAGTACCCCCTAACAGAGACTGAAATACCATGACAAAAGACACATGACCTATATTTTCTTAAATTGCATGGTTGTAGGTAGAGTTTTCTTAAACCATGATCATTGGGTTTTGACCGTAGCAAAGATCTATGACGAGGTTATGACTGATAAAAAGAGACAAGAGGATTAAATTTGTGGATGAGCATTAAATTAAATAAAGAATTTAGGGGTTGTTATAACGGAGTTGATGGATTATTGATTTTATGGAAATCAAGGCATGATTGAAATTCGAGGACAAACATTAACTTAAAGGGAGAATTTAGAAATTCACAGAGCCAAAAATTTGAGGATTTATTAATTTTAAGGAGGTCTTGATATGATTGAATTGATTATTAAAAATTTGAGAAATTTGAGAGATTATCATTTATCTATTTGATTGCAAGATAGAAATTTTATATATTATGAATGTTGCATTGAAGATTCTGGAAGCATCGCATCGTTGAGTATTTGAGGAAAAAAAAAAAAAAGCAGAAAATAAAATCGTAAATGGAATAGTGTCAAATTAAATTCTTGGGATGAGGAGTTAGATTGGAATAAGCATCAATTGAATTTGAGTTAGATGATTGATGAGTGTTTAAAGTTAAATTTTGGGATGCAGATTTTTAAGTTTTATAAATATGCATTGATTAGATTTCAATTAAAAGGATTGGATAGTAAAATTTTGTATTTAGTTATTTACTCAAAATTTGAGGAGATTATGATACGACTGGAATTCAATTAAAATATTGAGGATTTGAGTAATAAAAATTTTACATTGGGATAATAAATTCAGAGGATGAAGAAAAAAAAAATATTAGTTCAAAATTCGGAAACATTATACATACGGATAAAGAAATATGGAATGAAATGAAGCTCATGGTAAAGAAGATTATAATATAATTGATTATGGGATCATATAATTGAAGGTCATAAGGTAAGATCATGGTATATTGAGGTTGTGATTTAAATTAAAATCTTGACCATGACAGTAACATTTGAAATCGAAGAAAATAATTGAGGTATAGTTGATATTAAGATAAACAAACTCGAATTTGATGATAAGGATTTTGGACATGTAATAAATTTTGATTCAGAAATTCTAAGATCTAATCTAATAAAGTTTGTGGAATTTGAAACTTTTATAGATATTAGTGGATGATGAATCACAAGATTGAGAAAAGTAAAATGAACGAGGATAAAAAGGAAGGATTATTTTCAGATGGTAGTAAAGACTACTCTTTTTCCTAGAAATTAAGAAAGGCGATTAGATGTCTCTTGATTACATTCTGAAGGATGTATTTAAGTTTCTTAAATCAAATTGTCGACCGTATCTTTCGAATTAGCTATAACTTTCATGTCTATATCATTCCTTATACTGGGTCTTCCTTGGTTTAGTTACTTTGAAAAGGTAACGTGCATTATTCCAATTATCTATTTTTGTGATCATGTCTACTTCCCAAAACCTAAACTTTCTAGAGGATTCAAGGCCGAGCCATGATTCCTTCAAGATATTCCTGTCTTAAACCATAATTTCTTTTCTTCATGTTTTCTTCTGTTTGGTAAATATTTTCCTCATAGAAATATTTTCTTCAATGATATATTCAACATTATGAACAACAAATTTTTATCCTAGTCATCCCTAAAATTTCGAGGACGAAATTTTTCTAAGGTGGATAGACTTGTAACCTCCGATTTCCAGTTTCCAAAATAATTAGATTTTAATTCATTTTAAAATATCAAGTTTTATAAAACATTTCTCCTTGAAAATTTTTAGTTGATTTTTGAACGATGTTTGATTGTAGAAGGTAATTTAAAATTTTTATAAAAATCCTTTTTCCTAAATGACGCTGTATTACAAAATAAATAAATAAATAATAATATATATATTTCTAGTTTCAAATATTTATTGGCTTGAATCATAAAAAATTATTGTTTTAGCTAAATATTTATTTAAAAGACTAGTTGATAAAATAAAATAGATTTTTAATTATTGGGATAGTAAATAAATAAATGTCGTACTTTCTGAGATTTTTGCCAAATGTATTAATTAGTAGCTAATTGAAAATTTGCTAGCTTTCCTAAAAATATTTTCTGAAATTATAACCTTTGTTTCTTTAATTTTACAAGTCGTCATTTCCATTAACTAGCCCACACCCTTTCCCACATGAAGAACTTATTCATGTATTGATCTTGGCCATTCATTATTGGGCCAACCCGCCACCCTTTATCCCACACCCTTCTCCCTATTTAAGTTCTCATTCTCACAATTTCCAAGAAACCCTAATTTTCAATTTATTGGCTAGCCCCCACAATTCCCAAAGCCGAAGCCACCACCATTTTTGTGTGCTCGTGTCCGTGTGTCCAGCATCACCGTGTCAGCCGTGATGGCCTCGGGTCCGACCCCGGGTGTCCCACAGTCTCCATTCATTTTCTGGGTTCGGTTACAATATTACAAGCAGATTCCGTGTCCGACACACCCGGACACAACCCCCACACCACAGCAAACACCCCCGTGTCCAACATCCGGACACGCCACAGTACAACGAACCCATCGTGTCCCGCCGACACGATGCACCCGGACACGTCTCCCACCCCACAGTCACCAAACCGCTGTGTCCAGCCCCGGACACGACCCCGACACACAGAACCGACCCTAACCCTAGATCGAGCCGCTGTCGCCGCTGAAGCCGGTGGCCGCCGCTGGAACGAAGCCGCCGTCGCCGCCCTGTCGCTGCCCTGGGTTGAACCGCCTGGGATCCGTCGACCGAGCTTCGCTGCCACCACCGCTGGAGCCGCCTCGGACCACCTCACCCTCTGTCACGCCCCAGTCCCAAAATACCGGGGGACCAGACGCGTGGCAACGGCCAGCAGTACGCACCGATGGACCAACTCAATATAATGGATCCATCAGGGCATACTTAAGCTGTAAAACAAGTCTACGACAATCATGGCACAACTAATCTCATCCACACAAGATATGAAACATGATCCACAGAATAAATAAAGAATGTAAATCATCAGCAAGTCTCACAAAGTACTTCGGGGAACAACCCGATAAATATCTAGTACAATGGTTCCACAGACCAGAATATAAAGGACTGAAATAAATAAATGAAAGCCGAGCATGAACATGGATGCTCAAGAGAAGTCTTCAGCTAAGACCTCGTCCTCAGATGATGGTACAACTCCTGGATCAGCTCCTGCTCCAGTCCCGTAGATCTCGGGATAAATCACGTCTGCAAAATCTGGGGAACAAAATCCGGATCCAGGTCCTCAGGGGACATAGCAAGGTACAAGAAAGCTCATGCCAATAAATACAGATAAGCAGTGCAGCAAATAAATAACTAAATGAACAATGGGGTAAATATGTAACCATCTAAGTGTAAATGCAAGTGAGAGCATCACTAGTCTCAGGCTGAGCCACTACAAGCTCTGTGTCGGGGAGCCGGTAGCGGTAATAACCGGTAGTGGGTCAGGCTCTGCTACGAGAACCTGCGACCTCTCAATAATAGAAGATATACATAAATACAGCCTGTAGCCTGTGTGTCTCTCCCCACCCAATGTAACCACGCATATCATGACCACAACGTCTCATGCCCATGTCAAGCGTGATCATAGCTAAATGCAACCAGTCATAAGTATCTAATAGTATAATGTCCTGTATCCTATACAGAATCACCACGAATATCTCGGGAAAATCCTGTCTCATGAATAGTGTCAAGTGTCCTGGGTCATATGGTACTTGATAAGACAAGTACGAGAATATAAAGTGTCACGGATGTCCATCTCTAGATGACCGTACCCAACACTGCGTACAGTGTCGGCACCCGACTGATAATCGGACGCTAAGTACGTTACACGGTCCTAGGTTGAGCATGCACAGCAATATATATAAAACAAGGAAAATAGATAACTAAACTGCAGAGTTTGGCAAGGTACACTTGCCTGATGTCCGAATATCAACAACTGTCCTGGTATCTGTGGATCCGGTGGGAACTACTCCAAAAGCTGTAATAAATATCACCAACAGTCTCAGAAGATGTCAAATAGCTGGAAATGCCTGTCCTTACGTCCATTTTGGACACAGGGGCAAAAAGGTCATTTTCGGGCCAAAGCGGGTTCCATATGTGGGCCCACTTTGCACCGAAAAGCGGGTCAGGGTCAAAGGTCTCCAAATTCCGCAAACTCAGTGTCTACAAGTCAGGAACGATGATACGAACCCAACGGAACTTCCAGAATTGGATTCCGATGAGCCGGTCACAAAATCACCCGTCAGGTGGAGCCGGTGGGGCCCACGATACGTGATTTCGTCAACGTCCTCAGAATCGAGCCAAACTTGGCTCACAGGACCAGCGTATTACTACGGATCCGATGGCGCAAGTTTCGTCTCGATCCGACGTGTGTACACGAAGTTACAGCGCGTTTCAGAATCGACGGATACGGGGTGTCGTCGGTGGATACGCGTTGATTCCGGGGTGTACACACCTCCGAATCGACTTCTGCGAAATCCTACACGACCATATCAACGTCGCGCACAGTTCGGTAAGGACCGCGTGCGACCAAGTCGTCCCGTTTGGCGGGGCGGACTCAGTTCCGGGGTGAAACAGGGCATTGTTTTTTCCTGTTTTGGATCGCGGTGTACGATCACTACAGGACGCGTTGCACCGAGCGAATTGCACGGGCACCGAGAGGGGTATACAGTCTACGCATAGAAATCGACGGAATTGAAAACGGAGTCGCGAGTAGGGAGAAATCAATACCTGATCAGGGCTCCGTGGATCTGAAGTCCGCGTGTCCGGTCTGCGTCAATTCTGCTGTGTCAGACTCGAACTGCGTCCACTGTTGCTCTAGGGTTACTGGGGTCGGGCCGTCCTGGTCGACGGAAGGTGGCTCGTCGGCTGAGCGGGGTCGCCGGCACGACGGAGCGGAGGGTCTCGCCTGGCCGTCGCTGGGGAGGGCACGGGCGGCTGCTGGACTTTGCAGCGTCGAGGTCGGGCTCGCTCGGGGTTGGTCCGGCAGAGGCGGTGAGGTCGTGGGGACGGTCGACGGCGAAGGGGTGCTGGGGAAGTCGAGCGGGGCTCGCGGCGGAGTATGGCGGGTTGGGGTGTTCGACGCTGGAGCCGAGGGGGTGCTGGGGAAGTCGAGCGGGACTCGCGGCGTGGGCGGTGAGTCGTGAGGTCGGGCGGCGGATAGACTGGAGGTAGGTAGGGGTCGACGGCGATGGGAGAGCGGCAGAGTTCGGGGTACGGCGGCGGGGTTGCTGACGGGCGGAGATGGGGATGAGCGGCTAGGGTTCAGATGGCTGAGCACGGAAGTCGAGGAGGGTTTTATAGGCTGCTACAGTGCTGGCGGCCGCCTAGGGTTTACAGCGGGTCGGGTTGGTTCGAATTTGGGTCTGGTTCACCATCCAATTAGCTAAAGGTCCTCGATACGTTGCTCCGGGGTCCAATAAATTCACCGAAAAATGCCATGCGTCCGGTTCTCCTTGATACACAATAAATTTCTATTTCCAGAATATTTTAACTCCATTAAGTCACCCTAAAAATTATTTAACCCAAATCACCTTAGCTGTAAATTCCGGAAGAACACCAAAAATACGGAAAAATTGTATTAAATTTTATTTCTGAAATTTAGGGTGTTTACACCCTCGAGCCGAGCCCTCGTCAAGCCGCCGACCACCGCCGTGGATTCAGACCCCCGCGTCGAGCCGCGTCGAATTCCGCCGCCGCTCCTCGAACGCCGCTGCCGCCTCGAGCTCCACGCCGCTGCCGCCTCGAGCACCACGCCGCCGCCGCCCTGCCCGGCGAGACCCCGCGCCGCGCCGACGGAAGAACCCTCGGGTGAGCCTCTTCTTCCCTTTCCCTCTTTTGCTCTGTGGTTAACGATTAGTATAGGTAATTAGTTAATCATATATAATTAGTTAATATAATTAGGAATTCATGATTAGTTTAGTTTAATTCATGATTAGTTTAGTTTAATTCATGATTAGTTTAATTTAATTCATGATTAGTTTAATTTAATTCATAAATTTTAATTCATAATTAGTTTAATTAATTTACATAATTAGTTTATTTTATATAATTAGTTATAATTAATATTTAATTAATTTAGTGTTAGTTAATTAAATTAGTGGTTAAGTAATTGATCAATTAAGAATAATTAATTTAGTTTAGTTAATGGTTAGATTAGTTAATTATTAATAAACAGTAATTTGTTATTAATCAGGAATTTATTTATTAACCAGTTAGTAAATATTAATTAATTAGTTTAGTATTTTCTTATAATTAGTTTATTTGGATCGGTGACCGATTTTACCATAAATGAAAAATATTGGCTTTTACGTAAATCCTAGATTTTTATAAATAAACCTTTAAATTGTAATTTTGTTCAAAAGGGAAGTTTTAACAATTATTGTTCAAAATGATTTCCAAATGATTTTTCATAAATTAAGAAGTTACCTTGATTACGAACAATCGACCCTTTCTCTTATTAGCTAACTTGTAAATCTTAACCTTAGCTAAACCCCAGTGAATTTCTCTATGTATTAAGTACTCGGTATCCTTATCTCGATTTTCGTGCCGAGCTCCGATCTTGGACTTCTTTATATAGTTTCTAGCTAATTGGACTGCTCCGGACCCATTGGAACTAACTGCTACTTCATTTGGGCTCACCTTGAGAAGTGTGGCATGATGAACATTCTCTGGTTAGTCAAATATGTATAAAATATATTTGATTGATATATAAATATACAAATATGTATTTTGGTATAAAAAATATATATATATATATTTATAAACATCTATTAGTGATTATACACAAATATGTATTTTGTACAAATACTAAGAGACACTTATATATATATATTATATACGTTTTTATTGGTATATACTTGGAGTGTAATGTGTATTATATACGTATTCCTACTAGATGACCCTAGTTGACTAGTGCCATACCTGGCACGGCCCTGAGTTCGATGTTTTGTGTTGTGTTAGTGTAGCACCTGATGCAAATGTTGTATTGATATATTTTAGGACTGTTGGTTCCTCCAGACGATACTCTGGGACAGGACATTGGTTTTACCAGCTAAGGACCCAAGGCAAGTACATTCTCTGATTAGTTTCTAATTTATGATATCACCTATGTTCACTATCTAGTGTAAATATCCATGTTCTTGACACGATTGGTTACACGGATTGGTATACACGGATCTCGTCATGAGATGTTGTTCCTTATTCATGGTGTAGCTTGTACAAGACTTGTTTCCTTGATATCTTGTGCATGTACAGACACTGAGACCCGGGGAGATTTGCTACCTCCCTAGGGAATCCCGTGCCATAGCGTACCATGATTGGATCTACTATACCAGTCGGGGGTTTGGGGAGTATTTTAGTGTAGATATGTGATCATACCCAACTATCCATGCATCATAGCTCACCCCACATCTCACGTCGGGTGCGGCCTGACCATCTTCATGCCTCATAGCTGTTACGTATGATTAGCCTGACCTCTCCATGCATCATAGCTAACCAACGGTTAGCCTGACCTTCCATGAATCATAGCTAATCACATGTAACCAGCCTGATCAAGTTCCCAAGCCGATCACATGTTAAAGCTAGTACTCACACACTTAGTCATAGAATTCTTGCTCATGGACATATTGTTTCTTTTCCTGCATTTACTTACAGTATTTCCAGTACTTCTCTCATTGTACATTTCTCGTACTTATACATGCATCTGGTATATTTCCATCTAGAACTGCTACATAGCTTATGTCATTTATATAGAACTGCTATTTAGAGATGTACTCTGCTCCTTCCTGACTGGAAAATATTTTTTCAGACTATGACCTTAGTGGACTTGTTCTGACACTTGGAGATTGGTTGTTACTGATCACAGGTATGATTGTTTTATCATTAGTCTTGTGTTGTACTCTTTTGTTCTTCGAATTCTTATCGTGCTGTAATTGTGATTGAGTATGTTGTTCATCTTTATAGTGTTATCCGTGTCTCCTTATGGAGTTGGATACTAGTGTGAGATTATTTAGATAGTACTTGACCTAGACAGCGTTCTACCGCCGATGCTGCGGCGTAGGCTGGACGTACCCACGCACTCGTGCCCCTAAACCGGGTGCGGGTCGTGACACCAGCTCCATCAGTGCCCGGCTTCGGCGTTCCTTCTGGTGCGATGTCTCTGGAGAAGCACATGATGATTGTGCATGAGCTACATGGGCTGGTCCAACAGTTGATAGACACGCATGATGGTCCAGCACCTGCTCCTCCGACGGCTACTACGACGGCTCCTCCAGCTACTCCGACGACTCCAGCTCCTCCGATGGCATCGATGGGTCATCCAGCTCCTTTGACGACTCCTGCTACTGCTCCATCTGTCGTTGCCCCCAATCTAAAAAATATTATCGCTATGGTTGTAGCGCAGTACATGGATAGCCAATAGCCGCCGCTGCCTCCGCCTCCATCGTTGACTTGATATTTTTTTGAGTTTGTTGTATTTTTTTGACTTGAGTGTATTTATTTGACTTGATTGTATTTATTTAACTTTGTGGAATTGTATAACACCGTTATATTTTTGGACTTGAATTGTATAACACCGCCTCCGCCTCCACCGTTGTATTTTTTGAGTTTGTGGTATGTTTGGATTACTCTACTTTATTAGTTCATTGTATATATAACATTTAGACATGTTTGTGTGGATTTTCATAGTTTGTGTAGAATTTACTTGTATGAAATTTATTTGTATGAAAATTGGTGAATATATAACCGGTATATGCTCAGCAGAAATTGATTTCTGGGAAAAATATTACCTTTAGCGATGGACTAGCAACATACTAGTGACAAAAAATCTGGTTAATCTCAGCGCAGCGATGGATTTTCGACGGACAATCTCAGGTCAGCAACTACCTAGCGATAGAAAATTCCTTCGCTAAAACGTCTAAGACACACAAATGTACCAAACATGTATAAGAGTCCGTCGCTAAAATCTATCGCTAATCCGTCACTGGTAGTGATGACTTAGCGACAGATTAGCGACGAACTATGTGAGCCCAGAATGTGCAAAAACTTCTAAAAAATTTGACAAATTTTGGGCCCACATAATCTGTCGCTATTTGTTAGCCTACCTAATTATAGTTAGTTAGTTATCATAGATTGTGAATATCTCTTAGTTGTTAGCCTACCTAATTATAGTTAGGTAGTTATTATAGATTGATTGTGAATATCTCTTAGCATATTTATTGTTAGCAAAGTCTAACTAAACTCTTGTATATATATCTCTGTTGTTAATATGAAGAGCACGGGTTTTAATCTCCTTTATGGTATCAGAGCTTCTCGACTCCTAACCTTCTCAAACGCTTTCGCCGTCCTCTTCTCATTCCTTCCTTTCATGGCGTCTCCAACAACCAATTCTGCTGCCATGATGGAATCCACCAACAATAAATTCCACCCAACACTTGCCGTCTCCAACATCAAGAACTCCATCCCAATTCGTCTTGAATCAGAAAAAGGCCCCTACGCCTCTTGGGCTGAATTATTCCAAATTCATTGCCGTGCCTATAACGTCTACGAGCACATCATCCCGTCACAACCATTATCGGAGAAAGAAAAAGATCCTGCCTTTGATAAGGATCTCTGGACCCGTCTCGATGCCATCGTCCTAACTTGGATGTACGGCACGATCTCCTCTGAATTACTCATCACCATCTTGAAGCCTAATTCCACCGCCAAGGCACAGTGGGATCGACTTGCGAGCATTTTTTTGGATAACAAACACGTGCGTGCATCGACTCTCGAAACCAGGTTTGCCAACACCTTTCTTGATGATTTTTCCGACGTCTCCTCTTACTGTCAGGAACTCAAAGACTTATCGGATCAACTTACAAACGTTGATGCTCCGGTTGACAACCATCGGTTAGTTCTTCGCCTTATAAATAGATTAAATGAGAATTATGACACAGTAGCTTCTACTATTTCTCAAATGGATCCTTTGCCGGAATTTTACGTCGCTCGATCTCGTTTGCTCTTGGAAGAGACGCGCAAATCCCGCTAGGCGGAGGTTACCGCTCGCGTACCATCACAGCAGGCTCTTGTCGCCCAGCCCTCCAATGACGCAGCCCTCCCTCCAACCTCCGGGCCCGGACGAACTCAAACCGACATCAACAAAACAAAGGTTCGGCCAATTCATCAACCCGAAATCAGACCTCATATCGTGGTAAAGGGAAAGGTCGAGGTCGTGGAGGATCGAATCATAATGGAGGATCGTCTAACGGGGGCGGGTCGTGCAACCATCCTTCACCTCCTTTTTGGCCGCCAAATCAGCATCAATGCCAGCAGTACTACCCACCTTGGGTTGCTCCGTGGAATCAGACTTGGACTCCACCTCCACCGTGTCCTTATCCCACTAGCGGGTGGTCACGCCCTCCACAACCATCCAGGCAGTCCGGAATCTTGGGTCATCGTTCACCACAAGCTCACACCACACAGTTTCAACCAACGAATTTGGAACAGGCTTTTCAAACGATGGCTTTAAACCCCCCAGATAATAATTGGTACATGGACACGGGTGCCACTTCTCATATGACAAACGATGGAGGTAATCTTACGGCTTATTTTAATTTGAGCAAAAATAAAAATATTATTGTCGGTAGTGGTCAGGAAATCGAAATTCATGGTTATGGACAGAAATCCCTTCCTACGCCATTCCCACCCCTTCCTTTAACAAATGTGCTTCATGCCCCGAAACTTATTAAAAATCTTATTTATGTTCGTCGTTTCACGACTGATAATAATGTGACCATTGAATTTGATCCTTGTGGATTTTCTGTGAAGGACATTCAGACTGGGAGGCAAATCATGAGGTGTAATAGCACTGGCGACCTCTACCCCATCACCAACACCAACACACGCCAACAAACCGCCTCGCCATCCACATGTGCTGCTTTGTCGCCTACTCTTTGGCACAATCGATTAGGACACCCAGGAGTTTCTATTTTACATTCCCTTAATAATAAGAGGGTTATTGATTGTAAGCCCATCTCCCATTCTAATACTTGTCAATCTTGTGTTTTTGGAAAACATGTGAAACTACCTTTTTTATTTTTCTAATGCTTGCACTTTGTCATCTTTTGATATAGTGCATAGTGTTGTGTGGACATCCCCTGTGTTAAGCTCTGCAGGACATAAGTATTATGTGTTCTTTCTTGATAACTATAGTGATTTTTTGTGTACTTTTCCTATTGGCAAAAAATCGTAAATTTTTCCTCTTTTTCGGCCTTTAGCACATTTATACAAACCCAATTTCACAAACCCATAAAAACATTCCAATGTGACAATGGGACAAAATTTTCTAATAACGCCTTCAAATCTTTTTGTCAACAAAATGATCTTGAATTTCGTTTCTTTTGTCCCTATACTTCTTCCCGAAATGGAAAAGCCGAACGCAAAATCCGCGCTATTAATAACATCATGCGAACTCTTCTTGTCCACTCTTCAGTCCCATCCGCTCTCTGGCATCACGCCTTACAAATGGCCACATATCTTCTCAATATAATTCCTCACAAAAATCTTCAGAACCATTCTCCCACGGATATCCTCTACTCTAGAGCCCCTTCCTACGATCATCTTCGAGTTTTTGGCTGTCTTTGTTTTCCATTATTTCCCTCCCAAACAATAAACAAACTCCAAGCTCGTTCCACTCCTTGCGTTTTCTTAGGATATCCACCAAATCATAGAGGATACAAGTGTTATGATATTTCTTCCCAACGAATTATCATCTCTCGACACATCCATTTTGACGAAACTCGTTTCCCATTCGCTAAGACCAATCCTTCCACAAATTCGTAATACTCGTTTTTGGATAATTCCCTGCATCCAAATATTCAACCCCATTTCGAATTTCCCACGCCCATTGCCCCTGTCTTTGGGCCGCAACCACCTACTGAGCCCACCCAGCCGCCTCCGGCATCTTCCATTGGCCCGCTCCCAATGGCCCAAACTTCTCCCCTCTAAAATACCTCTGGCCCGTCCACTCCCAAGCAGTCTGCTACGACCAGCCATCCATCCCTACCACTAAATCCCACTCGTACTATTATCACGCGGAGTATGCATGGGATTTATTGTCCCAAATGCCAAATCAATCTTTCTTCCTCAATCACACCATCACCTCTTCCCCGCAACCCAAAAGCTGCCTTGTCCGACCTAAATTGGAAATCCGCCATGAACGACGAATTTAATGCTCTTCTTAAAAATAATACGTGGGATTTAGTTCCACGCCCATCTAATGTGAATGTCATTCGTTCTATGTGGATTTTTTGTCACAAAAAAAATTCTGACGGTTCTTTTGAGCGGCATAAAGCCCGACTTGTAGGTGATGGCAGGTCTCAGCAGGTTGGCGTGGATTGTGACGAAATATTTAGCCCCATGGTAAAGCCCGCTACTATTCGTACTGTTCTCAGCATCGCCTTGTGTCATTCTTGGCCGATTCACCAATTGGATGTCACAAATGCGTTTTTGCATGGCCACCTTAACGAAACAGTATACATGCATCAACCACTGGGTTTTCGGGATTCTACACACCCTGACTACGTATGTCTATTGAAGAAGTCGCTTTACGGTCTCAAACAAGCACCCCGTGCCTGGAATCAGCGGTTGGCCGAGTTTGTCGCTACCATTGGTTTTGTTCATAGCAAATCGGATTACTCCCTGTTCATTTACAAACAAGGACCCGACCTAGCCTTTCTTCTACTTTATGTTGATGACATCATCTTGACGACATCATCCACAGCCTTACGTTCGTCTATTATGTCTCTTCTGGCTTCAGAATTTGCTATGAAGGATTTGGGACCTCTTAGCTATTTTTTGGGAATTGCAGTTACACGAAATTCTTCCGGACTTTTTCTGAGTCAATCAAAATACGCGGAGGAGATTCTCGAAAGGGCAGGAATGACGACATGCAATTCTTCTAATACACCTGTTGACACAAAAACCAAACTCACTCATGATTCAAATCCCCCTTCGAAGATTCGACTCATTATCGGAGTTTAGCAGGTGCATTACAATATCTCACATTCACCCGGCTGGATATATCTTATGCAGTTCAACAGGTATGCTTACACATGCATAATCCTAAAGTCGTGCATATGCACGCTTTAAAGCGGGTGCTTCGGTATATTAAAGGCACACTTGACCTTGGCTTGCAACTCTATAAATCATCAGTTTCCAGTCTCATTTCATACACCGATGCAGATTGGGGTGGCTGCCCTGACACTCGACGCTCGACATCTGGTTATTGTGTTTTTTTTGGCGAAAACTTACTATCTTGGTCCTCCAAACGTCAACCTACTCTCTCTCGTTCCAGCGCCGAAGCTGTAAACCACCAGATTTTGCAAGAATTTTAATTTGGGATTTTTCGCAATTTTCTGGAATTTTCTGAGAATTTTTTGTAATTAAAATCAGGATTTTTAATTATTAAATGATTTTTATTTGTTAATAAATAATATTAAAATATCATGAAAATAACATTTTTGGGTGTAAAATGAAAAACTGGACTTAGGGTAATTTTTCTGGAATTTATTGGACCCCGGACCTATTTTTAAAACACCTAAAACTATTTATTTAATTATTTAACTATTTATTTATTTATTAATTGTTTTATTATTATTATTATTATTATTATTATTATTATTATTATTATTATTTATTATTAATATTATTATCATTATTATTAAATCTCAGCCCGGCCCGGCCCATTGGGCCCAGACCCGGCCCAGACCCCGCCTTAGCGGGTCGGGTCGGACCCGCCTGCCCGAACCCGACCCGACCCGACCGCCTGAACCCAGTCCCCCCCAGCCCGCGTCCGGCGCCGCACCGCCCGCCGCGTCCTCCGGCACCACGCCGCTCCGCCTGACCCCCGCACCAGCCGCCACGACCCCCGGCCCTCCGCCTTGCCCGGCGCCACCCTCTCCCTCACTCTCCCTATATAACCCCCGACCCTCCGCCGCCCTAGCCACCACGCACCACCACCTCGCCACCGCCGCCCGGCTCAGCCTCGACCTCGCCGCCCTCCCCTCGACGCCTCAGCCCTCCGGCACCCCGCAGCAGACCCGCAGCCGGCCGCCGACTCCCCTTCTCCAGCAGCAGCGGCTGTCCCCGCCCGCTCCGGCAGCCACCCCCGCTCCTCCCCCAGCAGCGCCGCTTCGGCCTCCGGCCGGCCCCGCCGCATCCTCGTCGGATTTCCCTAAACCCTAATTCCTAATCCACTGTGTCGGACACAGGACACAGTGTCCTGTGTCGTGTCGGACGCGATTTTTCTTGATTTTTCGACCCCGTTCAGGTGCGTGTATCTTCTTGCTCGTAGCTCCGTTTTCAATTCTGCAAATTGCGTTGTGAAGCCTGTATGACTCTCTCGGTGTCCGAATAAACTGTTCGGGGCATCGCGTCCTGTGGTGATCGCACACCGCGATCCAAAAACAGGAAAAACCAGACCCTGTTTCACCCCGGAACTGAGTACGCCCCGCCAAACGGGACGACTTGGTCGCGTGCGGTCATCACAGATACGTGTGCACCATCGATACGGACGTGTGAGAATTCGCGGAAGCTGATTCGGGTGTGCGTGCACACCGGAATCAACGCGTATCCGCGAACATCGTCCCGTATCCGACTTTTCTGCAATTCGCCCTAACTTCTTGTACACTTGTCAGATCGAGACGAAACTTGCGCCATCGGACTCGTAGCGATACGCTGGTCCTGTGGGTCAAGTTTGGTTCAATTCTGAGAACGTTAACGAAATCGCGTGTCGTGGGCCCCACAGGCCCCGCTCGACGGGCGATTTCGTGATCGGCTCATCGGAATTCAATTCTGGAAGTTTCGTTGGGTTCGTATCAGCGTTCCTGACCTATTGTTTGGTGAATTTGGAGACCTTTGACCCGGACACATTTTTTGGTGCAAAGCGGGCCCACCGGCGGATCCCGTTTTGACCCGAAACTGCCGTTTTTGCCCTTGTCTCCAAATTGGACCCAAGGACAGGCGTTTCTAGCTATTTGACATCTTCTGAGCATGATGGTAATGTCTATTTCAGCTTTTGGGCTTATCTCTGGAAATTTTTCCCCAAGAGCCAATATTAATCAGATCTAAACAACAGGCAAGTACCTGCACTTCAAGTTTAATCTTTATATTGTGATAGTTAATTCCCTGCTCTACTAGTACCCTTGATGATTACACGTAGTGTTAGAATACTGAATTTCATGTCTTGGATACTATATTTCATGTCTTGCTTTTCATGTCGGGTGGAAGAATACTAGAAGGCATGTAGTTTACCCTTCCCCTTATCATGTTTAATAGCTGTTGGTACACGACTGTACCCTCAGCCAGATCTCGATTATTCATGTTTAATAGCCGTCTATGACGGCCGGATTAGCCTTATAAACCCCTACATGCCAACTATGTATTCTAAAATAAACACAAGTTCACACAGATAGCTTCTGGTCTTGTTATAGTTCTTGCTGACTGTTGTAGTTTCATTTCCTGTCTCATTTATTTCCTGCTTTCTCATATTCCTGTTTATAGCATTAACTCTGAGATATTGATGTTCTTCTATGCAACTTTCTCAACATGATACTCAAGTTAATTGTCATGAATATTTAGTTTAATCTTGTTGTGCATTGTGTACTTTGCTCCTTTCCTGACTGGATTCGTTGTTTTAGGCGATGATGAGGACTTGCCCCTACCTATTATGCCCACTATGAGTTAGCAGGTGACACATATGAGAAGCCGGTTCCCACTCAGGAGACTACCTTTGAGGAGGAGTAGCCAGTTAGTTATTATTTTATTTCCTTTCAGCATATACTCGGGTTTGTCCCCGATCTATCTTCTGGCTTTGTATTAACTATGGATCTGTTATCACCATTTGTTTTATAAAAATTAGCATTCCTATTTCCTGTTACTTTCCTTGTCTATTTATTGTGGATGAAATAGATACTTATTTGACCCCAGAAATGACCTAGACAGCGTACTACCGCCGACACTGCGGCGTAGGCTGGACGTGCCCACTCACTCGTGCCCGAATAACCGGGTGCGGGTCGTGACACGTTTTTGTGGTGGCCCATGCAGGTCCAACGACTAAATTGTTCGGTTTCAACTCAGGGACCGAACAGACCTGCAATAAAGCTAGGATAAGTTTATAGGATCTCATCCACTTGCTTGAATCGTCTTTGATATCTGTATCGTATTCGAACTAATTTGAACTTGCATCTTGCCTTGATTCCTGTGCGCCTCTTATTGGTTATTTTGGATACAGGGAAATGGACCCCAGCAACGAGACTCATGCAGAAATACCACAAACTGTTGTGGTTACCCAAGAAGACGATGTGATACCAGTCGGTGAAGGCCAATCATCACAAGGCAGTCAAGCAAGTCAGCCTACCTCAATAATCCGTCAAGATGGCGTTCCACCCTCGACACAGCCTATTCCACCGATGCCTTCCTTCCCACCGGGACCGCCTATGGACGAACAGCAGATGTTCCGCATGTTCTACATAATGATACAAGCCTATCAGAAGGTTCAACAAGAAACTCAGCAAAAACAAGCGGAGAACTTCATCGACAGAATTAGCTCGGAGTCACGGAAGCCGAGCAGTTCAAATGCAATTACATTCGACGAGGACATTCTTACTGCAGCGCGACCTGTGGAGTACAGCACAAGGATCGAGTCCAGCCGGAAGCGGCCGTCTGCGTCAGCACCAGACCAAGCACAACAGGAAAAAGCTGCAAAGCGACCACGGATGAATCCAATTCAAGGACAGAACCAACAAGCTCCCACTTGTGGCTATTGTCGAAAACAAGGTCACATTTGGCAGGATTGTAGAAAGAGACTAGGTGCCTGTCTATATTGTGGATCAGCAGCACATCAAATGAAGGACTGTCCTGCTGCTCAAAGACGCACAACTGCACAAAAATTCTAGTTCAGGCCAGGCTCCAGCAGCGCAGTAGAGGGCACCACCTCAAGAACACGGACAAGCTTACACGATGACCGTGGAGAACGTACAGACTCTTAGAGCAGCTAATTCGCGTAAGTAATTTTTTTTAGCTGCCATTTTCTAGTATTGTTTAGCTCGTGCCCATTGGTTCGTGACCTCAGCCCCAACCTAGTAAATTTTAAACTTGCTAATAACCTGGTATGTTTTTGTATCTGATAACTGTAGAGTTTGTAGAATCTTTTGTTATTTTGCTTAATGTAGGTTGTTTGTGAACTTAAATAATTTGTACCTCCTTTCATCATCATCTAGTGCACTAAATTTTGATGTACTTGACTTATGCTGCTATTTTATAGCCTAGTTTTGCAAGCTTACTCTTTATCGAGCTTGTTCATGACAAGTGTATTATTGGGGAGGCCCACAATGATACATTTCAGAATCAGTGTATTACGGTCTGATCAACCATAGTGCGCTTGATTCGCCCTTCGAAATAATACCTTACGTGGATTGAGATGTACAGTTGACTAGTATACCTGCCCTAGACATGTCTGAGCATAACTGTATTAATACTAGCATATGAATAGGAATTACCGAGATATGATTCAATCCACAATCGCTTGACAATTCCCACCTGAATACTTTAAAATGCCTTGACCCCGATATTTCTTTTCTATCACCCCACCCTTGAACTCTTTATTATTGATCTTCGTCTTCCCTTATTTCGGAAAGACGAAATCTCGTGCCTGGTATAAGTTAGTACATAGATAGTACTAGATATGCCACATAGGCCGATCACATACTTGAGGATTAACTTTCGTAATTGAGGACATATCATGATCGGCGTTGAAGTTCGAGGATTGAATGACATAGGTAAACATATTAAGGAATATTTTCTTAAGGTATATAGTCTTTTTGTGATGAATGGGTAAACTCTAAGTTGGGTAGCAATGCATTTGTCAACTCGAGAGGAATGTCCTTTGGATCGTGACCGAGTAAGGTCAGGTTGGAAGAAGCAAGCCATTATAATCTTGAAAATTTAGAGGAGTGACTAAAATGATTAATAAATTGATATCGAGGACCCAATAAGTTGTATCTTGGATACATGATTTAAATCTTGAATAATGAAGGTAAAGTCATCAATTTGAATTTGGAAGATAAAATTATAGAATTTCAGACTTGAACATGGGTGGACTACATTTTTTTCAATTTGATGATTTGAATTACAAATTACGAATTGGTGGTTGGACTACCTAGTTGGATTATTGAGGAGATGAATTAAATTTAAAAATTTGAAGCATACCATCTTGAATGGGAATATTGTTGGACTCGAATCACTTCTAGAGGAAATTATGATAATTAAAATCGTGAGGCAAAGTCATGTGCAAATCTTGAAAATGCTATATGGACTTAATCTAAAATCTGCCTGTGGGTAATTTGAGGAAGTAAGAAGTAATAACCATAAATTAAATTTCTGATTGGAACAGTAGCCACCTTAATCATGAAGTGGTTGCAGTAGACATGATTAGGATTTAAATTTTCGCAAGGAGATTGCGATTGAGATACGTGAAGGATTATGGCTTAATTTTAAATTTCGAGGACGAAATTTTTATAAGTTGGGTAGATTGTAAACCCCCAGATTTTGCAAGAATTTTAATTTGGGATTTTTCGCAATTTTCTGGAATTTTCTGGGAATTTTCTGTAATTAAAATCAGGGTTTTTAATTATTAAATGATTTTTATTTGTTAATAAATAATATTAAAATATCATGAAAATAACATTTTTGGGTGTAAAATGAAAAACTGGACTTAGGGTAATTTTTCTGGAATTTATTGGACCCCGGACCTATTTTTAAAACACCTAAAACTATTTATTTAATTATTTAACTATTTATTTATTTATTAATTGTTTTATTATTATTATTATTATTATTATTATTATTATTTATTATTAATATTATTATCATTATTATTAAATCTCAGCCCGGCCCGGCCCATTGGGCCCAGACCCGGCCCAGACCCCGCCTTAGCGGGTCGGGTCGGACCCGCCTGCCCGAACCCGACCCGACCCGACCGCCTGAACCCAGTCCCCCCCCCAGCCCGCGTCCGGCGCCGCACCGCCCGCCGCGTCCTCCGGCGCCACGCCGCTCCGCCTGACCCCCGCACCAGCCGCCACGACCCCCGGCCCTCCGCCTTGCCCGGCGCCACCCTCTCCCTCACTCTCCCTATATAACCCCCGACCCTCCGCCGCCCTAGCCACCACGCACCACCACCTCGCCACCGCCGCCCGGCTCAGCCTCGACCTCGCCGCCCTCCCCTCGACGCCTCAGCCCTCTGGCACCCCGCAGCAGACCCGCAGCCGGCCGCCAACTCCCCTTCTCCAGCAGCAGCGGCTGTCCCCGCCCGCTCCGGCAGCCGCCGGCGCCGTGCCCGCCCTCGCCGGCGCCGCCCCGAGCCGCCCCCGCTCCTCCCCCAGCAGCGCCGCCTCGGCCTCCGGCCGGCCCCGCCGCATCCTCGCCGGATTTCCCTAAACCCTAATTCCTAATCCACTGTGTCGGACACAGGACACAGTGTCCTGTGTCGTGTCGGACACGATTTTTCTTGGTTTTTCGATCCCGTTCAGGTGCGTGTATCTTCTTACTCGTAGCTCCGTTTTCAATTCTGCAAATTGCGTTGTAAAGCCTGTATGACCCTCTCGGTGTCCGGACAAACTGTTCGGGGCATCGCGTCCTGTGGTGATCGCACACCGCGATCCAAAAACAAGAAAAATCAGACCATATTTTACCCCGGAACTGAGTACGCCCCGCCAAACGGGACGACTTGGTCGCGTGCGGTCTTCACAGATACGTGCGCACCATCAATACGGACGTGTGAGAATTCGCGGAAGCTGATTCGAGTGTGCGTGCACACCGGAATCAACGCGTATCCGCGGACATCGTCCCGTATCCGACTTTTCTGCAATTTGCCCTAACTTCTTGTACACTCGTCAGATCGAGACGAAACTTGCGCCATCGGACTCGTAGCGATACGCTGGTCCTGTGGGTCAAGTTTGGTTCGATTCTGAGAACGTTGACAAAATCGCGTGTCGTGGGCCCCACAGGCCCCGCTCGACGGGCGATTTCGTGATCGGCTCATCGGAATTCAATTCTGGAAGTTCTGTTGGGTTTGTATCAGCGTTCCTGACCTATTGACACTAAGTTTGGTGAATTTGGAGACCTTTGACCCGGACACGTTTTTCGGTGCAAAGCGGGCCCACCGGCGGACCCCGTTTTGACCCAAAACTGTCGTTTTTGCCCTTGTCTCCAAATTGGACCCAAGGATAGGCGTTTTTAGCTATTTAACATCTTCTGAGCATGATGGTAATGTCTATTTCAGCTTTTGGGCTCATCTTTGGAAAAATTTTCCCAAGAGCCAATCTTAATCAGATCCAAACAACAGGCAAGTACCTGCACTTCAAGTTTAATCTTTATATTGTGATAGTTAATTCCCTGCTCTACTAGTACCCTTGATGATTACACGTAGTGTTAGAATACTAAATTTCATGTCTTGGATACTGTATTTCATGTCTTGTTTTTCATGTCGGGTGGGAGAATACTAGAAGGCATGTAGTTTACCCTTCCCCTTATCATGTTTAATAGCTGTTGGTACGCGACTGTACCCTCAGCCGGATCTCGATTGTTCATGTTTAATAGCCGTCTATGACGGCCGGATTAGCCTTATAAACCCCTACATGCCAACTATGTATTCTAAAATAAATACAAGTTCACACAGATAGCTTCTGGTCTTGTTATAGTTCTTGCTGACTGTTGTAGTTTTATTTCCTGTCTCATTTATTTCCTGCTTTCTCATATTCCTGTTTATAGCATTAACTCTGAGATATTGATGTTCTTCTATGCAACTTTCTCAACATGATACTCAAGTTAATTGTCATGAATATTTAGTTTAATCTTGTTGTGCATTGTGTACTTTGCTCCTTTCCTGACTGGATCCGTTATTTTAGGCGATGATGAGGACTTGCCCCTACCTATTATGCCCACTATGAGTTAGCAGGTGACACATATGAGGAGCCGGTTCCCACTCAGGAGACTACCTTTGAGGAGGAGTAGCCAGTTAGTTATTATTTTATTTCCTTTCAGCATATACTCGGGTTTGTCCCCGATCTATCTTCTGGCTTTGTATTAACTATGGATCTGTTATCACCATTTGTTTTATAAAAATGAGCATTCCTATTTCCTGTTACTTTCCTTGTCTATTTATTGTGGATGAAATAGATACTTATTTGACCCCAGAAATGACCTAGACAGCGTACTACCGCCGACACTGCGGCGTAGGCTGGACGTGCCCACTCACTCGTGCCCGAATAACCGGGTGCGGGTCGTGACAGAAGCCGAGTACCGAGGAGTCGCCAATGTTGTTTCTGAATCATGTTGGTTACGTAATTTGCTTCTTGAGCTTCATTTTCCAATTCAGAAGGCTACCATCGTTTATTGCGACAATGTTAGTGCATCTATCTCTCAGGCAATCCAGTTCAACATCAACGCACTAAACATATCGAAATGGATATACATTTTGTCCGCGAGAAAGTTGCTCAAGGCCATGTTCGAGTACTCCATGTTCCATCTCGGTACCAAATTGCTGATATTTTTACCAAAGGGCTTCCACATATACTCTTTGATGATTTTCGAGACAGTCTCAACGTACGGAAATCTTCCGCTACGACTGCGGGGGAGTGTTAGCCTACCTAATTATAGTTAATTAGTTATCATAGATTGTGAATATCTCTTAGTTGTTAGCCTACCTAATTATAGTTAGGTAGTTATTATAGATTGATTGTGAATATCTCTTAGCATATTTATTGTTAGCAAAGTCTAACTAAATTCTTGTATATATATCTCTATTGTTAATATGAAGAGCACGGGTTTTAATCTCCTTTACTATTATGTTGGTAAGTAGTCAGAAAGTTTAGTGACGGAACTTATACATCACTAATACGTTGTTGACATTATGTCACTCATTCCGTCGCTAAGTCGTCGCTATTTAAAAATAGCGACAAAAAATTGTATTTTAGTGACAGATATTTCCATCGCTAAAACATTGTATTTTTTGTAGTGGTCGTCCAGAGCTGAGATTCATCAAGGACAATGATGTTCGATGCGAAAAAAATGGAGGCATATTCTCATAAAAAAAATCTGATAAAATATTCAAAAATTAAATTGTCCAAAATTAACTTCATAAGAAAAACCATTAAACTATAATATTTTTTATTTGAGATATGAACTATCATTTACCTTATAGTTTTATTTTAAAGTTTTTTACAATAGTTGGCCCCTCGGAATAGTGATTATATGACAAAGAATTAATTACACATGGGTCAAAAGTTTAATTTTACTATTTTTTCTACATATAGTTATATAAATAAATGAAAAATATTTAACATATAAAAAAATTTGGAGGCCTATGAATTTGGAAGGCCTAATACGATCGCACACATTACACTCTCTCGAAACCGGCTTTTTCTTCTATTGTCGTTACTCGAGAGGAAGGTAGAGGGGGCAAAGAAGTGGTAAAAATGTATTGAATTCTGTTCATATCTGGTTAGACCATACTCGATCATGGGTCATTGGGTCATTATTATTCTTAGAATAAGGGTAAAAATTTGGCTCGACCAACCAACTACCTTTTGGTCTAATGTCAGTTTTGGTGTTAACTATTAGGTGCCAAAACAAAGTCTTATATTTAATTGCCAAAATTTAATAGTGGTAATTGTATCTAATTGTCAAAATTTGAATTGGATACTTAAGACAAACATGGATAAACAAAATATGAATGGATGAAGCATTTTAATTATTTTTTTTATACAAAATTTGTTATGATTCTATCAATATGATTATTGGTAACAATAAATTTAATTCTATTTATACACATGTTGATAACCATTTGTACATTAATTTGAATTGACAACATTTTCCATAAATTTGTTAATTATCTAGATTTAGAATATTTAAAAAATATGCCCAATCTTCATAGAGTAGACAATTAGCTAGATTTAGAATATTTAAAAAAATCTACTCAATTTCATCTTGTAAGTGTATATATAGTTAATCTTTATTTAATATAATCAAACCATTATTTTTAAATCTCAATAATTAAGTGTCAAAAAATTCCTATATTTAATTGCCAAAATTTAATAGTTTATTATTTTTAAGTGGAAAGTGGCCATCGTATTTAATTACCAAAATTTGAATTGGATAGTGAAGACAAATATGGATAAACATATGAGTGTTTGATATGAATGGATAAAGCATATTTATCTTTTGTTCATTATTTATTTTAATACAAAATTTGTTATGATAAGTCAATATCATTATTGGTAACAATATATTTAATTATATTTATTCTACCACCAATCTAGACAGGTAATAATGAATTTGAGCCAAATTATTCAACCACCAAGGACCGGTTAGGATTATTGGAGAATTCCAAAAAAACAACAACAGAAAGTGTTCAAAAATAGATATGATGACATAAAATAAAATTTTAGGAGGGGCTAGATAGAAAATAACCTTAAAAGCTTCCTAGTTCCTGGATGGGGATGGTTACAGCAGCATTCGTTCATGCCCAATTGACCAAAATTCCCATCCATACACGATCAAAATTCTCCATATGTCATCACTTTTCTTTTCTTTTCTTTTTTTTCATCCCAATACTGCATGCATCATCATCTTTCCATATTTGTTTCTCATTTATTGCATATTTACTACAGATTTTCTTTTCCTTTTTATTGCAAGCTTGCCACTTTTGAATTCTCTCTCTCTATATATACAAACCACCATATACACATACGTTCAATACTGGATAAAGAATCGAATAAAGTTGTGCTTTGTAGAAGAGTGCTTATGGATCAGCAACAACAGGTTAGTTTTATTATTAACACTATTAATAGAAGTTAGATGTTGGTGTCTAACATTGGTTTCGGTACACAGCTTTAAAAACTTCATTGTTTGTAGAGTAGGGATAATTAATAAGTCACAATTATATAGACTTCCAAAATTATTTGGGAGGGACAAAAGTATGGTCGGTACCAAAATAGTTGGACTCCGATAGATATGACAGTTATGACAGGGTAACACGGATTTGGCACCTACTTTGGTGTTCCCTTCTTAGCGTATCTTGGAGTATAAGATAGTCACGGCATGGATTTTTGGAGTATCTATGTTTCGTAGGCCTTTCAGAACTTCATTGTTTATAGTAGTAATAAGAGAGTAGGATAATTAATAAGTAACCAAACAAAAGGTTTCTTGTCAAATTAGTATATGGGAATTCTTTATCCATAGATTGGAATAAGTTGTGAATGGTCAGAAAAATTGCAAATTGCTGACTGTGAAGTAATTTTATCTATTTTCAGTTCTAAAATTAAAGAAATAGAAGTTAAAAGTAATGTTTGGTTCTTATGTTTCAATGTACTTAGAAATTTACCTCTCTATTAAGTTATGACATTGGAGAATTATTTAACAATGTTTCTGTTATGTCTATATGCATCAGTTCACGCCCTCTGTTTGATATGTATAATTCCAATCTCCACCAATTTTCAATTCCAGCACCAACTACACATAAGGTTTAGAATTTTGTTGAGTTTTCCTAGGACATATTCATCATATAAGTTCGTATGTTTCCCTTCCACGTTGCCATAATTCTTTTTCCCAGCCATAGTTTGTCAATGTAAACTTTAGCACCAGTAAGACATTATATAAGACATTATATATCGAACATTTGCTCTAGTATTTGAGTCTTTATCTTTGTGATGTGCACACCTTAACCGGAGTCCTCTTTAACGGGACTTATCATTTCTTGAGTAGTTAACGGGAAATTTGTATATTTATTTTTGCTAAGCTTTCAACTTTTGAGATGGACATATTGTATGCTTTGGCTTATCTATGGACTACTCAGAAACCTTGAGCAAGATCTCTCCTCATCTTTGTGTACGAACAAAGTTAATTTTGCATCTTCATAAATCAAGTGTTCTAATAATTCATTTCCTTAATTCAAACCACCACGTATATTGGGTCATCTATAGGCATATGACACATTATCTCTATGTTATATTCACTAAGACTTGAATTATTTTGCATGACTCCTAAGTTAATTTGTATTATGCCAAGGGTAATTAAACATATTGCCCAAAGTTGTTTAGTGCCTACGCATGTAATGAAGAACATTATAGCCGGACATATGTTCAGGTAGAGAAATTAGAGCAAAGACCTAGTGTATGTGGACATGTATTATCATCTACTAAGCAGTTGACTAGATAGATGATAGTTTAGTTTAGTTTAGTTTAGTTGTATGTGAACATTTCTGCCACTTGAGTACAATTATCTGGTCTGAATTCAAATATTAATGTGCTACTAACCAGTTAAGTACAATTATAAATGATAGTTTAGTTTCGTTATATGTTAACTGTTAGAGTTATTTTATTTTGTTATTTATCATATGAGGGTATAATAGTAATTGTGGGTGTATTGCATATCAATATAAATAGACATGAGATGCAACCTAGGGTTTTAGGCCCTTGCAATCTCCTTTCTCATATTCTCTCTTCCTCTACTTCCCCTTCTCCTCTCTATCTCTAAACTTAACTTGGTATCAGAGCATATATTTGTAAGTACTGTACATCCCATCCCCGACAGGGCCGATCGAACTTTTCGTCTACTTTTCATGATTCGCCGTTCGTCATTCGTTGTTCGTGGTCGTTCGTGGTTCGTTTATGAGATCTAGGATTTCTACAGATCTCCGTTGGTTATTTGTCGTCGGTTGAGGTTCGTTGTGAGATCTAGGGTTTCACAGATCTCGTCTTTCTGTTGCATCTGCAAGTATGGTGGGGACCGAATCTTCTAGCGAGGTTAATAGTGGTGGTGGTAGCGGAGGTGGTTCTCCTTATACTGTTATTCATAATGATGAATTGGGAAAGTCGATTACAGTGGTGAAACTCAATGGTGCGAACTATCTTGCCTGGTCCAAGTCTATCAAAGTGGTGTTAAGGGCGAAGAAGAAGTTAAAGTTTTTGACCGAAGAACCCCTGCCTGAAACGTCCGCTGAGTATGAAGATTGGATGAGTGCAGATGCATACGTTATGTCATGGTTGTGGCATAGTATGGAACTACATATCGCGACTAATGTTCAGTGGTGTGAATCAAGCAAACAGATTTGGGCATCTCTGGAAGAATCTTATTCGCAGAAGCGAAACGTTGCCCGTATCTATGAGTTGTACGAGTTATTGTTCAATACAAAGCAAAATGGGAAGCCTGTGAATGAATATCTGGCTTCAAAGAAAGCTTTGTGGGAGGAACTGCTTCAATATCATCCTGTTACTACTGATTTGAAGGAAGCTCGGAGACAGAAGGAAGAGTTTCATGTTTCACTCATCCTAGCCGGCTTCGATCATGCGCTCGAACCTTATAAAGCTCAAATCCTTGCTGGAGAGCAGTTACCTACAGTGGCAGATACTTTCTCCCGTCTCAATCGTTTCTTTCTGGGACAGAGTTCTATGGTGCCGAGTACTGACTCTTCTGCCCTAGTTTCTAGTGTTGTTGGTCGTGGTGGTGGACGTGGTATTGGACGTGGTGTTAGAGATGGTGGTCGTAGTTTTGGTCGAGGAGGAGGCCGTGGTGGTAGAGACAATGGTCGTGGTGGTGGTCGCGGTGGTAGTGGTGGCCGCGGTGGTGGTGGTGGCCGTGGTCAACCACGAAAGTGTAACTATTATGGAATGCTCGGTCATGTAGAAGACTATTGTTGGGACAAATGGGGCAAACCAGAATATGCACATCAAGTGCATGATGAAAATATGCAGTCCCAGGATACCACTTCTGCTCCCAGAGATGATACTTCGGGTTTCAATCAGACTTCAACGTCCGATACCTCATCTCCATTTCAACAGATCCTCCAGAAGTTGAACGCGCTTGCTAGTACCACCTCCCAACCTACTGCAACCATGGCACATATAGGTAATCCTGCTTTTGTGGCAACCCAGTCACCATCCACCTCTTGGGTCATCGACTCAGGAGCAAGCTCTCACATGTCTGGTATAACATCTATCTTTCATAATCGTAGTTCCATGAAACATAATATTATCTTGGCTGATGGGTCTACTCGTCCTGTGCTTGGGAAAGGTGTCATTCACCCTACTCAATCACTATCATTATTTGATTCATTATATGTGCCTAATTTTCTATTTAATTTGTTATCTGTGAGCCAGTTAACCAAATCTCTTCAATGTTCTGTGATATTTTCTTCCAATTCGTGTATTTTTCAGGACCTCAGGACGAAGAAGATGATTGGTTCGGGGCATGAAAAAGATGGACTGTACTACTTGGATCTACCTGGAAAGGCCTTCACTTCTGTTTCTACTTCTCCGTTGCAGTGGCATTATCGTTTGGGACATCCGTCTTTGGCTAAGTTGCGTCAAGTTGTTCCTAGTTTGAGTCATATTTCTAGTCTTGAATGTGAGGCTTGTCAGTTAGGCAAGCATCATCGTAGTTCCTTTCCTCGTCGTAGTGAGAGTCGTCAATTAGAGTCTTTTGATCTTGTTCATTCTGATATTTGGGGTCCGTCTAGAGTCAAAAGTCCGAAAGGATTTCAGTATTTTGTTATTTTTATTGATGATTATTCCAGAATGACTTGGTGTTATTGTCACGACCCGCACCCGGGGTAAGGGTACTAGTCGGAAATAACGCCCAGCCTACGCCGCAGAATCGGCGGTAGAACGCTGTCTAGAAAGTCTATCTAATATAATAAACCACAAAAAGATAGTGTACTCAATCACAGAACTAAGATAGAATGAACACGAATCAGATAAGAATAGAATAGTCATCAACTCATGAGTTTAAAATAATACATCAATGAGTCTGAAGAGTAACAAAATAAGCTGGAGACAAATCCAGTACAAAAGAATACTATCATACTACAAGCTACACTCCAGGGTCAACTGTCTCATTTGGGATAAGTCCCTCTTGAGCCAGGGTCTCCGAATCTAAACCCACAACATCCTGGGGTCCATAATAGGTAGGGTACTCCTCAGTGTCATCTGGAAAAATATATCCAGTCAGGAAAGGAGCAGAGTACATCTCTAACAGCAGTTCTAATCCATGATAAAAACTATGTAACAGTAAATAGCTGTGGATAAACAAGATGCACAAAATAGATATAAGAGATATATAGACAATAAGAAAATACTGGAAAAAATAAAATAATAAACAATATGCCAATGAAACAATAATACTAATGTCTAAGTGTGTGAGTACTAGCTTAACATGTGATCGGCTTGGGCAAGATACAATGCGGCCTGGCTAATCATACGTGCGGTGCATGATCAACACTATTCGCTTACCAATACTTTATTCAATAGGGATTTGATCACATATCTATACTAATACTCCCCACCCCCAACTGGTATAATAGATCCAACCACGGTATGCTATGGCACTAGATTCCCCAAGAAGATAGCTAGTCTTCCCGAGAATCGGTGTCTGTACATGTACAAGATAACCAATGAAACAATACTTGCACCATATACACCATATACCAAGGAATAACATCTCATGACGAGATCCGGATATACCAATCCGTGTAACCATAGTGTCGAGAGAAACATGTAAATCTACACTAGATACAACGAACATAGAGGATATCATAAATGAGAAACTATCAGAGAATGTACTCGCCTGAAATCCAAAGAACAGTCTCACAGATGTCTGACTCGGTGCCTCGAAGACCTAGATATGGAATACCACATTAAAACAAGGTCCCGGAAAGAGAACAAGTCAAACTAGTCAACTCCTAGGTCAATAAATAAATTCTAAGTCAAAAGTCAACTATGGTCAACTCTAAAGTCAACTAAAGTCAAACATGGTCAAACCAAGGTCAACCTCACAAAAAATCTATATAAATAATATAGAAATAAAATACAACAATTTAGGAATAAAAATTAGATCCCAAATCATACTCACACAAAGTATACTACTAATACAAATAATATATACCCTAAAATAATATATATACAAACCAATATGTATACAAATAACATAATATATTATTACAAATATTATACCTCACAAAACACATATATATATACACATATATATATACAATAATAATATATAAAATATAATTTAAAACTGTCAAAGCGTCACTGAAAACAGTGAACAAAACAAGATAAAATAAAACAGGTTTAATAGTGACAGTCTTGACTGTCACTGAAAATTCATCGCAGAAACTCCATATACAAAACCGCTGCTGTCACAGTTTGCTGACAGTTTCAAACTGTCACAAAAAAACATCACTGAAAGGTTGCCGCTCAAAACTGCCGCAGCATTAATGACAGATCTGTCATTAATGCTGACCAATGTACAGCGGCTGCTGTTCAGACCAAATAATGACAGTTTCACTGTCATAGAAACCATTGTCACCAAAACAAATAAATATATATATATATATATAAATATATATATGCAATAATAATCACAATACATATATATAAATAAATAATTATATACTTATATATATATGCACATATAAACTTATAATTAAATACCAATAGTTACAACACATGCACATATTAATGTTCATATTTTACATGGCTAGAAGCACACCTAAAATATATACATTAATATACAAATAATTACATAATAATTATAAATAATATAATTACACAATTAAACACATAAATATATTTTATAAAACATTTATGTATAATTTATACTATTAACATAAGTACATATATAATTACATGCAAGAAAGCTACATATTATATTTGTACATCATATTAGCACACACAAAAATATATAGATCTATGCTACAATAATTACTATAATAAATACACAAAATAAATATATAATATCTATATATATTTATTAATTATAATTGAAGAATTTAAACCATACATAATTAGATCTATTCAAAAATCCACACAATTGGAGAGTATCACACCGTATCCCACTAGATCTAGGATACGCATGTGACACGAGTCCAACACACAACCAATTGCACCCCGAAGGATACAAACAAATCACAAATAATATTTATGAATAAATCAAAGTGTCAAAAGTAGATCTATGTGTCCGTGTCAAAATACGACATGTTCAAAGCCCCGTGTCGGAGGGAAAACCCCCAAAATGACACGTATCACCAAATAGTTGGGATACGAACCACATGTACCAAATTATGGATACGACACTAGCCCCAAACACATAAGCTCATGTCCAATTGATCTATAGGATCAATTGATACACACAACAAAATGTAAATTCGGAATTCCAACAAAATTAACACAAAAAGCACCATAACTTTCTCCATGGGTCTCCTATGAACACAAAACAAAGTCCTATGGGTAGTACATACATATAGGTTGATTTTACATGATTAAATCTCAGATTTAGAAGCTAATTAAATGGGAAAATCTGAATTATACCTATTGGAAGATGGATTCCCAATGAAACCTCCAATTGAGAAGAACTTGCTTCCAAATTGTAGATCCTTGCTCCTCTTTGTAGATCCTTGCTTCCTTCTTCTAGATCCTTGCTTCCACCTTCTCTAATGGAGAATTGGGAAGAATTTGGAATGAATTTGGTAGGGAATTGGAATGGGAATGGAGGGAATTTGGGAGTGGGAAATTCTAGATCTAGATTTGGAATGAGAATGAGAGGAGAGAGAAATTTCCCCCCTCTTTTAATAGGCCGGCCTTGCCCCTCTCCCAAGCAATTTTAAAATGTCCAATGTACCCCTTGGGGCCTCTCATGAAGAAATAATTAAGGAAGGAAGCTTCTAGTCTAATCACTTAATTAATTTAATCCATCTCCTTAACTATGGGCTTTCTAAATGGGCCAAATCTAACTATTTAATTCATGTTGGTACATGGGTCCAAACTACACTAGTTGGGTCTACTAAAATAAGTCCAAAATAATTAAATAACATCCAACAATAATTAAATAATACAGCAAAAATTATTTACCATGCACAATATTTATTTAAATAGGAAATTACTAAAATACCCTTTTTCCTAAAATGTGGTAGTGACAAGTCTACCCTCCTTAAAATAATTTCGTCCTCGAAATTCAAAGACGAAAACTACCCCCAGAAAAACACAGAACAGAACTAAAGAATCACAACTAACTAATGAACAGAACTAGAAATAACATACCTCAAGGTACAAACAAATATGGATAACGCTCTCGCATGTCATCCTCTCTCTCCCAGGTAGACTCCCCCGGAGAGTGATGCCTCCATGCGACGCGCACCAAAGGAATAGTCTGGTTCCTCAGCACCTTCTCTCTCCGATCCAGAATCTCAACTGGCTGCTCTGGATAGCTAAGAGTAGGGCCCACCTCTATCTCCGAGTGATCCAATACATGACTAGGATCTGCCACGTATCGTCTCAACTGCGACACATGAAACACGTTGTGCACTCCCTCCAATGCAGGTGACAAGTCTAGTCTATAAGCAACTGCACCGACCCTCTCTAGAATAGTGAAAGGTCCGATGAATCGCGGACTAAGCTTTCCGCCTCCACCGAAGCGAATCGTGCCTCGTGTCGGAGAAATCCTCAGAAACACCAAACCACCCACCTAGAACAAAACACCATCTTAAGAACTTAATCTATAACAAACAAGAACAAGCACAAACAAAATTTAAACTATACCTCAAACTCCAAAGATCTCCGGTGGCTATCGGCCCAATGCCGCTGTCTGTCCTGCGCCACTCGAAGTCTGTCTCTGATCAAATGAACCTTCTCCGCTGCATCCACAACCATCTCTGGCCCAAGCAAAATTCTCTTTCCAACATCGTCCCAAGACAAAGGAGTACGACACCTCCGACCATATAGAGCTTCAAAAGGTGACATCTCTATACTGGCCTGATAACTGTTGTTGTAAGCAAACTCTACCAAATGGAGATGGTCCTCCCAAGAACCCCCGAAATCTAGTACACAAGTGCGCAACATATCCTCGAGAGTCTGGATAGTCCTCTCTGACTGCCCATCTGTCTGGGGATGATATGCAGTACTGAACTTGAGCTGAGTGCCCAAACTCTCCTGCAAACTCCTCCAGAAATGAGAAGTGAAACGACTATCTCGATCTGAGACTATGCTGACGGGAACTCCGTGTATCCTAACGATCTGCCTTACATACATCTCTGCCAGCTTCTCCGTAGACAAACCCACCTTGAAAGGCAAAAAGTGGGCCGACTTGGTCAATCTATCAACAATGACCCAAATCGCGTCTTTCCCTCCTGGAGATCGTGGAAGTCCGGACACAAAATCCATAGTAATGTGTTCCCACTTCCACTCTGGAATGGGTAATGGCTAAAGTAACCCTCCTGGCCTCTACCTCTCGGCTTTCACCTGCTGGCACACTAAGCATCTGGATACAAACTGTGCCACTTCCCTCTTCATGCCATACCACCACACACTCTCTCGCATATCCCGATACATCTTGTTAGCACCTGGATGTATGGAATACTGAGAGCGATGCGCTTCCTGCAATACCTCCTCGTGCAACTCCCCACTAGGCACACATAATCTAACTCCATGCCTCAAGGATCCATCATCTGCAATAGTGAAATCATCCTGCAATCCTGCTCTTACTTGAGCTCTGATACTCCTCAAGGATACATCATCATACTGTGCTGCCTTGATCCTGTCCATCAAAACTGAGTGTATCTGTAATCCCCATATTTGCATAGCACACCCAGGAACAATCACCTCAATGCCCAAGCTTTCCAAGTCCTCCAACCAATATCGATCCTGCGTCAAGAACATAGCTACCGGATACCTGCTCAAAGCATCGGCAACTACATTGGCTTTCCCAGGATGATATTGCAAAGAGATATCAAAATCCTTCATCAATTCCAACCACCGACGCTGCCTCATGTTCAACTCCTTCTGCGTGAAAACGTACTTCAAGCTTTTATGGTCTGTGAAGATCTCCACACGCTCTCCGTACAAAAAATGTTTCCACAACTTCAGGGCGAATATGACAGCTGCCAACTCCAAATCATGGGTAGGATAGTTCTTTTCATGAGGACGCAATTGCTTGGATGCATAGGCAATCACTTTCCCATGCTGCTGAAGAACACAACCTAAACCCTTCCCCGATGCATCACTATAAATAGTGAAACCTCCGGACCCTGATGGCAACGTCAAAATAGGAGCAGACGTCAACCTCTTCTTCAACTCCTCAAAAGCAACCTGGCAATCCTCCGTCCAAACAAACTCTACATCCTTCCTTGTGAGTCTGGTCATCGGCTCGACAATCCTCGAAAAATCTTGCACAAATTTTCTGTAATAGCCTGCCAATCCCAAGAAACTCCTGATCTCTGCTACTGAACTCGGAGTCTTCCAAGATTCCACTGCTGAAATCTTCTTCGGATCCACTGAAATACCATCACCAGTCACAACATGCCCCAAGAATTCTACTTTATCCAAAAAAAACTCACATTTGGACAACTTCCCATACAGCTTCTCCTTCCTCAGCACATCCAACACAATCCTCAAATGCTCCTCATGCTCCTCCGGTGTCCTCGAGTATATGAGTATGTCGTCGATGAACACCACCACAAACTTGTCAAGGTACTAGTGGAACACCTTGTTCATCAAGTTCATAAATACCGCCGGTGCATTAGTCAAACCAAACGGTATCACCATAAACTCGTACTGACCATACCGAGTTCTAAAAGCAATCTTCGGTATGTCCTCCGGCTTCACCTTCAATTGATGGTAGCCTGATCTCAAATCTATCTTAGAAAACACCTTCGCACCACTCAACTGATCAAACAGATCATCAATCCGTGGCAAAGGATACTTATTCTTGATAGTGAGATTATTCAAAGCCCTGTAATCAATGCACATGCGCACCGATCCATCCTTCTTCGGTACAAACAATACCGGGGCTCCCCATGGTGAAGAACTCGATCTGATAAACCCCTTATCCTGCAATTCGTCCACCTGCTTCTTCAACTCGACCAGCTCGCTGTTGTTTACTCTATAGACATGTTGCGAAATTGGTTCTGCACCTGGCACCAAATCTATAGAAGATTCAATATCTCGATCTGGTGGCAATCCTGGCAATTCCTCAGGAAACACATCCAAGAATTCTGCTATCAACGGATGTGGCAACTCCTTGTCTTCTACCATAGCTCCACAAATAATGCCTTCTCCCTGCTCCGCAGCTCCTCTAGTAAACTCGAACTCTGGCTCTCCTGGCGAACCAAACAAAACTCTACCTCCTCTACAATCTATGCTAGCACGGTGCCTACTCAACCAATCCATCCCGAGTACAATATCGTAGCTCGGAAGTGGCATTACAAGTAGACACGCACTCAACTCCCGGCCTCCCAGAGTAACTCTCCGATCCTTGCAAATATCATTAACCAGGATAATGCCTCCCCCGGTCATGATCTTGCAAGTCCTAAGCAAAGACTCAGCTACCAAACCATGCTTCAGAGTAAAAGAAACAGATACAAAACTATGGGAAGCACCACTATCAAACAAAGCTAAAGCTGGAATGGAATCAAGAAGAAAAGAACCTGCGATGACATCTCCTGTGGGATCCTCCTCTTCGACGGTCATAGCAAACGCTCGTCCCTGCCGAGCACCTCCCTGCTGTTGATGCTGGACAAAACGCTGCTGCTGTGTCGGAAGCGGTCCCCTCGGCTGTGCTGTAGGTGGTCTCGTCTGTGTCTTCGGAGCTGGAGCTGCTCCTTGAACTGCACGACGAGGACACTCCCTCGATTGATGCCCTTCAGTACCACAATACAAACAAACTCCTAGCCTCCTCCTGCAAACTTCCCAGATGTGGCCGGGCTTCTTGCAGAAGTTGCATGGAGCCTGCTGTAACTGCCTCTGCTGCTGAGGTGCCTGGTGAAAAGGCGCTCTCGCTGGAGTCTGGTTCTGCTGTGGCTGCTGGAAAGGTCTGGACTGGAAATGAGGACGTTTGGCAGATACTGCACTGCCGTTGGCCCCCAGAAAAGAATCACGGTCTCTCTTGGTCTTCAAACCCAGATCCCGCTCAACCTTGCGTGCCTCCGCAAGTATCTCCGAGTATGTCTCATAAAAAGACGGAATGAGAATCTTCACCTCCCAGTTTAGACCCTCTCGAAAACGAATAGCTCGAACCTCCGGCTCCCTCACCAAGTACTCTGCAAATCGGCTCAACCTACCAAACTCCGCAGCGTATTCCTCCACAGACATGCTCTCCTGAATGAGACTCTCAAATTATCTCCCCAAGTCAAGCCTGTCTATCCGTGCGAAAAACTTCTTCTTGAAAAGGTCCTTGAATACCTTCCAAGATTGTCCTGCGTCAACTAGAACCGGCTCATTCCTGAACCAAGTGCGAGCGACGTCGAACAGTTGAAGTCCTACCGCCTCAACCTTCAGATCTTCAGAAAGACGGGACACCCTCATAAGACGCTCAATGTCCTCGAGCCAATCATCAGCATAGACGATGCCCTCCGTCCCTTTGAAAACCCTAGGCTCCAGTTTTTTGAAGTCCTGAATGTTGCCTGGCCGAAGCTGAGCAACTTGAGGAACAACCTGCTGCTGGATCGGAACTCCTCCCTCAACTACAGCACGAGCAAGCTGATGAGCACTCTCGATGCCCTGCCGTAGAACGTCGGTCTGCCTCTGATGTGCCTCTGACTGAGCCCTCTGTGCCTCGAGCATCTCATAAAATAGTGTAAACATCTGTGACGCCTCTGTTGGCACAGGAGATGGAGGTGGAAGCCCCTCAGATACAGCTGGCACAGTCCTTTGAGTAGGTGGTGGACCTCCGAAAGCAGCTGACACTCCAATCACCGGAGAAGTGACTGGTGCAGGCCCTCGGGATGTCGCAGACCTCTCAGAAGCTGCTCTCCCCTACTGTGATCTAGTCTTAGGCGGCATCCTGAGACAAAGCGAAAGAAAGAATCAATATGGCACAAGATTTAAGACATCAAGGAAAGGACAGTTTAAGAGATCAAGTATCAATATCAAAGGAGAATAGTTGAATCAAAAGAATTTTCCTATATGTGATTGAGTATCTCAGCCTATATCCTATATCCTATTGTAGGCTCACAGTAGTACAACTAAGTTATTGCACTACCACGATATCACATACTTATGAAGCTAGACCTGCATAGGCCACCACCAAAAACGTGTCACGACCCGCACCCGGGGTAAGGGTACTAGTCGGAAACAACGCCCAGCCTACGCCACAGAATCTGCGGTAGAACGCTGTCTAGAAAGTTTATCTAATATAATGAACCACCAAAAGATAGTGTACTCAATCACAGAACTAAGATAGAATGAACACGAATCAGATAAGAATAGAATAGTCATCAACTCATGAGTTTAAAATAATACATCAACGAGTCTGAAAAGTAGCAAAATAAGCTGGAGACAAATCCAGTACAAAAGAATACTATCATACTACAAGCTACACTCCAGGGTCAACTGTCTCAGTTGGGATAAGTCCCTCTTGAGCCAGGGTCTCCGAATCTAAACCCACAACATCCTGGGGTCCATAATAGGTAGGGTACTCCTCAGTGTCATCTGGAAAAATATATCCAGTCAGGAAAGGAGCAGAGTACATCTCTAACAGCAGTTCTAATCCATGATAAAAACTATGTAACAGTAAATAGCTGTGGATAAACAAGATACACAAAATAGATATAAGAGATATATAGACAATAAGAAAATACTGGAAAGAAATAAAATAATGAACAATATGCCAATGAAACAATAATACTAATGTCTAAGTGTGTGAGTACTAGCTTAACATGTGATCGGCTTGGGCAAGATACAATACGGCCTGGCTAATCATACGTACGGTGCATGATCAACACTATTCGCTTACCAATACTTTATTCAATAGGGATTTGATCACATATCTATACTAATACTTCCCACCCCTGTCACGCCCCAGTCCCAAAATACCGAGGGACTGGATGCGTGATTATGGCCAGCAGCATGCACCGATGGACAAACCCAATTTAATGGATCCATCGGGCATACTTAAGCTGTATTACATCAGTCGGGGTCTACTATTCTCATCCACAGATATAAGATATCAACTTCAGCAAAAGAAATATTAAGTTACAACCAGACAAAGTAAATAAAATCGGAGAACAATCCGATATTAAGTCTGTTACATAAGTTCTCAAAGACAGGAAAAGAGTTCAATTAAACAGGAAATAGTGAGTTTAATGAAACAGGAAAATAAAGACTAAATGACTGAGCATGGTGAAGCAGTTGTTCATGAGAAGTCCTCAGCGGTCACCTCGTCCTCAGGTTCAGGTACTGCTCCGAGTAGTGCCCCTGTTCCGTACACCTCAGGGTAGCTCTCGTCTGCTATAACTGGAGAACAAAACCAGGTCCTCAGCGGGACGCAACAAGGTACAGAAAAATATGAGCCATAATACAGTGAATGAGCATACAAGTCAACCAAAATGTTAAACACAAGAGAAGTACAATATATTAATAAGTTTAAGACAGTGGTATGCCGATGTTACTATCAAACAAATCCAGTTAAATAATTAAAACCAGCTAAGTGATCATGCAAGTGAGAGTTATTATTCATACTCAGGCTGAGACTACTACAGGATCAGTGATAAGAAATCATAGCAGTGATTCTCGAAGGGCCAGTACAGGTGCCAAAGCTCTGTGTCAGAGACTAGGACACTTCCAGATAACCAGATATATATATAATATAATCAGCCTTGATATGGTAATACTCTCCCCACCCAATGAAATCTCACGTCACAGATCTCAATGTTCATGTTACGCAAGATTGAAACTAATGCAGTCAGTCATTTATTAAGTTCTAAAGCTTAAATCATGAAATCTATATCTTATACAAACCCCCTTGAATAATCAGGAAGATTCTGTATCATGCTTGTGTCAGGTGTCCTGGGGATAATTTACTTGATAGGGCAAGTACCACAGTCACAGAAATTAGAGCAAGAGATTCAAAATGAATTAAATACTGCATTTAATGGCAAGGTACACTTGCCTGGATTTTCGATTCCAAATGTTGCTCTGGCTTCAGCTGGATTTCCAAGCAGTACTCCGGTTGCTGAAATAGACATCACCATCAGGTCCAGAACACTTCAATCAGCTAGGAACGCCTGTCCTTGAGTCCAATTTGGAGACAAGGGCAAAAACGTTATTTTCGGGTCAAGGCGGGGTCCAGATGTGGGCCGCTTTGCACCGAAAACCGAGTCAGGGTCAAAGGTCTCAAAAATAGTCCAACTTAGTGTCAACGGGTCAGGAACGATGATACGAACCCAACGGAACTTCCAGAATTGGATTCCGATGAGCCGTTCTCAAAATCGCCCGTCGGGTGGAGCCTGTGGGGCCCACGACACGCAATTTTTCCAACATTCTCAGAATCGAACCAAACTTGACCCACAGGACCAGCGTATTGCTACGAGTCCGATGGCACAAGTTTCGTCTCGATCTGACTTGTGTACACTAAGTTACAGCGAGAAACAGAAAGTACGGATACGGGGCGGTGTCCGCGGATACGCACTGATTCCGGTGTGCACGCACATCCGAATCAGCTTCTGCGAAAGCCCGCACATCCGTATCTACGATGCTCACGTGTCGGTGAAGACCGCACGTGACCAAGTTGTCCCGTTTGGCGGGGCGTACTCGATTCCGGGGTGAATCAGGGTCTGGGTTTTCCTGTTTTTGGATCGCGGTGTGCGATCACCACAGGACGCGATGCCCCGAGCGGTTTGTCCGGGCACCGAGAGGGTCATACAGGCTACGCGATACAATTTACGGAATTGAATTCCGAGCTACGAGTCAAAAGTTATGATTACCTGAAGTAGGTTCCAGAAAACTGAATCCTCGTGTCCTGAGTTGTGTCCGACACGAGTCCAAAACTAGGGTTTACTGTTTTAGGGTTCCTGTGTCCGCTACTATGTGTCCGTGTCCTCTGCACAGTACAAAGGCTAGGGTTTCGAGAGCTCTGCCGGGGCTGAGGCGGTGCTGACCGGTGGCGGCGGGGCGCGGGGAGTCGTCGGCCGGGTCTCTGGCGGCCGGAGGCGAGCCGAGCAGGTCGAGGAGCAGTGGGGTTGGGCCCGGGAAAGACTGAGGCGGTCGACCGACTGCTGTGTAGTCCGTCGGAGGGGCGGAGTCTAGGGAGGAGCGGCGACTAGGGACGGGTGCGCCGGGCTCAGCTGGGCGGAGGACAGGTGGTAGCGGCGTCGGCGAGAGGACAGGAGGCGGAGGGGGAAATGGAGACGGCCGGCTAGGGTTTTTAAAGGGGAGGAGGGAGAGGAGGAGCCGGTCGGTTGAGGGGAGCTGGAGCGGAGGGGTTGTCCGGTGGAGGGAGAGGAAGAGGGAGAGGTGCGGGGAAGCCAACGGGCGGCGGGCGGCGGCCGTTCCGGCGGAAGTGGAAAGGAGGCGTTGCCGGCGGCGGTAACGGCCGGACGGGGGTGAACCAGCGTCGGGTTTGGGAGGGGAAAGGTTAGCGGGCTATCGGTTTAGCGGGTTCGGGTCTGTCGGACCCGACCCGACCCGGTATGGGAGCGGTTGGGCCGGAATTGGGTATTGGGCCGGATTTGAAAAAAATAAATAAATATCAATTAATTTAATAAATAGGTAAATTAATAATAATAGTTTTTATGTGTTTAAAAATCCATCCGGGGTCCAATAAATTCCCGGAAAAATATCCTATGTCTAGTTTTCATTTTACACCATAAAATATTATTTTCATAATATTTTAATATTATTTATTATCAATTAAAAATCCTTTAATAATTAAAATACTGTATTTAATTCCCGAAAAATATCAGAAAAATACAGTAAATTGGGGAAAATTCCATATTATCAAATTTTGAAAATCAGGGGGATTACAATATACCCCCTTAAGAGGATTGCGTCCTCGCAATCAAAGATTAACCGGTCAACAGAGATGACACGGTTGCAAAATCAGAAAAATCAAGATTGAGAGTGACACCTAGGAAAAATTATTTTCCCCAAGCATTAAAAGTTATGCAATTTCCCAAATGTGAGAAATCTAGAAAATTACAGTTTTAGAAAACTAGGTTATATTTCAAAACTTATCAAGTTAACAATTCTAGGTTATTATCAAGTTCAAAACTAGGTTATCAATTGTTAGCAAGTTAAAATTATCAAGTTTTAAGGTTATCAGGTCAAGGTTATCAGGTCAAGTCTGGGGTCACGAACCAGCATGCACAACTAAAGCAAATGCTAAAAACGGAACAACTATAAAGACTTACTCGCATTAGCAACTCCTTGGTTCTGCGCGTCTCCCACAGTCATCGCGAAAACTTGGCCGCGTCCTTGAGGTGGTGCTCTCTGATGTTGCTGGGCTTGCTGGTAGGGTGCTGCTTGATGTGCCAAGGGTGGCCTTGGTTGTTGTCCTCCTGGTGCTGGTAGAGCTTGTTGGTTCGCCCTTGGTGCTTCCCTACGATCAGGGCAGTCCTTCACTGCATGCTGTCTGGATCCGCAACCTAAGCACAGTCCGTGCTTACGTCTACACTCCTTCTCAACATGGCCTATCCTGCCGCAGTAATAACAGGTAGGAAGAGTCAGGGCTTTGGATGCAGATCCCTGTGGTGCTTGTTGCAGATGAGGTTTCTTGGCAGCTTCTCCGTTGTTAGCTCTGGCTGGTACTGATGTGGAAGGCCTCTTCAGACTGGTTTCTCTCCTGGTGACGCGCTCCATGCGTCGAGCTGCAGCAAGGACGTCGGTATACGAAGTTGGTGCGACAGATCCAATCAGTTTCTGTAGTTCGATGTTGAGTCCATCGAAAAACTTCTCGGCCTTCTCTACTTCTGTAGGGATCAAGGTAGGAGCGAAGCGACTCAGACGAATGAACTCGGCGTTGTACTCCTCTACCGTCATAGCATCCTGAGTGAGGCGATTGAACTTGTCCCTCAGTTCTGATCGAGCGATAGCAGGTATGTACATCTCCTGGAAGAGTCTGGAGAACTCTTCCCAAGTAACTCGGTCTGGTCCGAGTCGGGTCTCTTCGGATAACCACCAGTGATGAGCATTGTCCGTCAATTGCATTCTGACGGCGGTCATCCAACGTTCTCTTGGTAGTTCAGCTGCTTCTAATTGATGCCGAATGTTGGTGAGCCATTCATGCACTTCTGTTGGTCCCTCCTTGCCAGAGAAAGTATGGGGCTTCAGCTGGCGGAAGTCTGTGATAGAGCCCGTCGGTTGCCTTCTAGCTGGTAGGTTGGCCTGCTCCAGTGCATTTACTAGGCTGTTCCTCAAGTACTCAGCCTCACGACGTTGGGCTTCGGTTTGAACTTGTTGCTGAGCTTGCATCATTGCGAAGAACATCTGGAATATCTGCTGTCCGTCCATTGCTTGGCCTGGTGGGAAGACAGGCATCTGAGGAGTGAACTGGGGTGGAGGTGGAATATCATCATGCCGAAATTGAGAAGATTACGGATCTGCTTGTCTGCTTCGGTGAGTAGAGGGATCTCCACTCAATAACGTCACTTCGTCTTCTCCGTAGGTGGTTTCAGCACCTATTGGTGTTCTTACTGGAGTTCCGTCGGTTTCTCGTGAATCCATTACTCTGCATCAACAATAAACTATAAGAGGCGCACAGGAGTCAAGGCAAGATGCAATAAAAATTTAGTTTGAATACGATACAGATATCAAGAACGTTTACAAGCAAGTGGATGAGATCCTAAAAACTTATCCTATTCTTATTTGCAGGCTTGTTCGGTCCCTAAGTTGAAACCGAACAATTTTAGTCGTTGACCTGCATGGGCCACCACAAAAACCATGTCACGCCCCAGTCCCAAAATACCGAGGGACTGGATGCGTGATTATGGCCAGCAGCATGCACCGATGGACAAACCCAATTTAATGGATCCATCGGGCATACTTAAGCTGTATTACATCAGTCGGGGTCTACTATTCTCATCCACAGATATAAGATATCAACTTCAGCAAAAGAAATATTAAGTTACAACCAGACAAAGTAAATAAAATCGGAGAACAATCCGATATTAAGTCTGTTACATAAGTTCTCAAAGACAGGAAAAGAGTTCAATTAAACAGGAAATAGTGAGTTTAATGAAACAGGAAAATAAAGACTAAATGACTGAGCATGGTGAAGCAGTTGTTCATGAGAAGTCCTCAGCGGTCACCTCGTCCTCAGGTTCAGGTACTGCTCCGAGTAGTGCCCCTGTTCCGTACACCTCAGGGTAGCTCTCGTCTGCTATAACTGGAGAACAAAACCAGGTCCTCAGCGGGACGCAACAAGGTACAGAAGAATATGAGCCATAATACAGTGAATGAGCATACAAGTCAACCAAAATGTTAAACACAAGAGAAGTACAATATATTAATAAGTTTAAGACAGTGGTATGCCGATGTTACTATCAAACAAATCCAGTTAAATAATTAAAACCAGCTAAGTGATCATGCAAGTGAGAGTTATTATTCATACTCAGGCTGAGACTACTACAGGATCAGTGATAAGAAACCATAGCAGTGATTCTCGAAGGGCCAGTACAGGTGCCAAAGCTCTGTGTCAGAGACTAGGACACTTCCAGATAACCAGATATATATATAATATAATCAGCCTTGATATGGTAATACTCTCCCCACCCAATGAAATCTCACGTCACAGATCTCAATGTTCATGTTACGCAAGATTGAAACTAATGCAGTCAGTCATTTATTAAGTTCTAAAGCTTAAATCATGAAATCTATATCTTATACAAACCCCCTTGAATAATCAGGAAGATTCTGTATCATGCTTGTGTCAGGTGTCCTGGGGATAATTTACTTGATAGGGCAAGTACCACAGTCACAGAAATTAGAGCAAGAGATTCAAAATGAATTAAATACTGCATTTAATGGCAAGGTACACTTGCCTGGATTTTCGGTTCCAACTGTTGCTCTGGCTTCAGCTGGATTTCCAAGCAGTACTCCGGTTGCTAAAATAGACATCACCATCAGGTCCAGAACACTTCAATCAGCTAGGAACGCCTGTCCTTGAGTCCAATTTGGAGACAAGGGCAAAAACGTCATTTTCGGGTCAAGGCGGGGTCCAGATGTGGGCCGCTTTGCACCGAAAACCGAGTCAGGGTCAAAGGTCTCAAAAACAGTCCAACTTAGTGTCAACAGGTCAGGAACGATGATACGAACCCAACGGAACTTCCAGAATTGGATTCCGATGAGCCGTTCTCAAAATCGCCCGTCGGGTGGAGCCTGTGGGGCCCACGACACGCGATTTTTCCAACGTTCTCAGAATCGAACCAAACTTGACCCACAGGACCAGCGTATTGCTACGAGTCCGATGGTGCAAGTTTCGTCTCGATCTGACTTGTGTACACTAAGTTACAGCGAGAAACAGAAAGTACGGATACGGGGCGGTGTCCGCGGATACGCACTGATTCCGGTGTGCACGCACATCCGAATCAGCTTCTGCGAAAGCCCGCACGTCCGTATCTACGATGCTCACGTGTCGGTGAAGACCGCACGTGACCAAGTCATCCCGTTTGGCGGGGCGTACTCGATTCCGGGGTGAATCAGGGTCTGGGTTTTCCTGTTTTTGGATCGCGGTGTGCGATCACCACAGGACGCGATGCCCCGAGCGGTTTGTCCGGGCACCGAGAGGGTCATACAGGCTACGCGATACAATTTACGGAATTGAATTCCGAGCTACGAGTCAAAAGTTATGATTACCTGAAGTAGGTTCCAGAAAACTGAATCCTCGTGTCCTAAGTTGTGTCCGACACGAGTCCAAAACTAGGGTTTACTGTTTTAGGGTTCCTGTGTCCGCTACTATGTGTCCGTGTCCTCTGCACAGTACAAAGTCAAACATGGTCAAACCAAGGTCAACCTCACAAGAAATCTATATAAATAATATAGAAATACAATTTAGGAATAAAAATTAGATCCTAAATCATACTCACACAAAGTATACTACTAATACAAATAATATATACCCTAAAATAATATATATACAAACCAATATGTATACAAATAACATAATATATTATTACAAATATTATACCTCACAAAACACATATATATACACATATATATATATACAATAATAATATATAAAATATAATTTAAAACTGTCAAAGCGTCACTGAAAACAGTGAACAAAACAAGATAAAATAAAACAGGTTTAATAGTGACAGTCTTGACTGTCACTGAAAATTTGTCGCAGAAACTCCATATACAAAACCGCTGCTATCACAGTTTGCTGACAGTTTCAAACTGTCACAAAAAAACGTCGCTGAAAGGTTGCCGCTCAAAACTGCCGCAGCATTAATGACAGATCTGTCATTAATGCTGACCACTGTACAGCGGCTGCTGTTCAGACCAAATAATGACAGTTTCACTGTCATAGAAACCACTGTCACCAAAACAAATAATATATATATATATATATATATATATATATATATATATATATATATATATATATATATATATATGCAATAATAATCATAATACATATATATAAATAAATAATTATATTCTTATATATATATGCACATATAAACTTATAATTAAATACCAATAGTTACAACACATGCACATATTAATGTTCATATTTTACATGGCTAGAAGCACACCTAAAATATATACATTAATATACAAATAATTATATAATAATTATAAATAATATAATTACACAATTAAACACATAAATATATTTTATAAAACATTTATGTATAATTTATACTATTAACATAAGTACATATATAATTATATGCAAGAAAGCTACATATTATATTTGTACATCATATTAGCACACACAAAAATATATAGATCTATGCTACAATAATTACTATAATAAATACACAAAATAAATATATAATATCTATATATATTTACTAATTATAATTGAAGAATTTAAACCATACATAATTAGATCTATTCAAAAATCCACACAATTGGAGAGTATCACACCGTATCCCACTAGATCTAGGATACGCATGTGACACGAGTCCAACACACAACCAATTGTACCTCGAAGGATACAAACAAATCACAAATAATATTTATGAATAAATCAAAGTGTCAAAAGTAGATCTATGTGTCCGTGTCAAAATACGACATGTTCAAAGCCCCGTGTCGGAGGGAAACCCCCAAAATGACACGTATCACCAAATAGTTGGGATACGAACCACATGTACCAAATTATGGACACGACACTAGCCCCAAACACATAAGCTCATGTCCAATTGATCTATAGGATCAATTGATACACACAACAAAATATAAATTCGGAATTCCAACAAAATTAACACAAAAAGCACCATAACTTTCTCCATGGGTCTCCTATGAACACAAAATAAAGTCCTATGGGTAGTACATACATATAGGTTAATTTTACATGATTAAATCTCATATTTAGAAGCTATTTAAATGGGAAAATCTGAATTATACCTATTGGGAGATGGATTCCCAATGAAACCTCCAATTGAGAAGAACTTGCTTCCAAATTGTAGATCCTTGCTCCTCTTTGTAGATCCTTGCTTCCTTCTTCTAGATCCTTGCTTCCTCCTTCTCTAATGGTGAATTAGGAAGAATTTGGAATGAATTTAGTAGGGAATTGGAATGGGAATGGAGGGAATTTGGGAGTGAGAAATTCTAGATCTAGATTTGGAATGAGAATGAGAGGAGAGAGAAATTTCCCCCCTCTTTTAATAGGCCGGCCTTGCCCCTCTCCCAAGCAATTATAAAATGTCCAATGTACTCCTTGGGGCCTCTCATGAAGAAATAATTAAGGAAGGAAGCTTCTAGTCTAATCACTTAATTAATTTAATCCATCTCCTTAACTATGGGCTTTCTAAATGGGCCAAATCTAACTATTTAATTCATGTTGGTTCATGGGTCCAAACTACACTAGTTGGGTCTACTAAAATAAGTCCAAAATAATTAAATAACATCCAACAACAATTAAATAATACAACAAAAATTATTTACCATGCACAATATTTATTTAAATAGGAAATTACTAAAATATCCTTTTTCCTAAAATGTGGTAGTGACAGTTATTTAATGAAAGAAAGATCTGAGTTTCCAAATGTGTTATCTGTCTTTTATAATGAAGTCTATGTTCAGTTTAATAAACGTATTAAAATTCTGCGTTCTGATAATGCTTTGCAGTATACTCAATCTTCTGTGAACAGTTTCTGTGTTGATCGTGGTATGATTCATCAAACCAGTTGTGTCCACACCTCTCAACAAAATGGTATAGCCGAACGTAAACATCGACACATTTTAGATGTGGCTCGAACTCTCATGTTCAATATGCATGTCCTCAAACAGTATTGGGCAGATGCCGTTCTTACTGCATGTTATCTTATTAATCGCATGCCATCATCTGTATTAAATAACAAAGTTCTATTTACTATATTACATACAGATGTCGCACCCTTTTCCTTATCTCCTCGAGTGTTTGGCTGTGTCGTTTTTATTCATAACTTGGAACCTAATCGAGATAAGTTGGCTCCTAGATCTCTTAAGTGTGTCTTTCTTGGTTATCCCCGTACTCAAAAAGGTTATCGTTGTTACAGTCCACAGTCACGCAAATATTATGTCAGTGCGGATGTTACATTCTTTGAGTCTACCCCTTTCTTTCCTTCAGGAGACCGTTGTATTCCTTTTACAACAGATTTGATATCTTCCATACCACTTCCGGTCATTCCTGAATCAATTTCTGTCTCCATTCCCTATTTACAGGTTTATCAGAGATCCAAGGACAGGCCAGTGGTTCTGCAAAATTCAGCCTTCAACCAATCATCTTCCGTGCCTGAGGTTTCTGCTCCCATCACCACAGATCCAGATGATCTTCCTATTGCTCTCAGAAAAAGACAACGCCTTTGTACCACAAAGAATAAGCATCCCATTTCTAACTATGTTTTATTACACCGTGCTTCATCATCTTTTCATGCATTTGCTGTTTCATTGTCTTCTACTTTTATTCCCAAAACTTACAAGCAGGCTATGTCATCTTCTGGTTGGAAAAGTGCAATGGATGAGAAGATGTATGCTTTACATCAAAATCAGACTTGGGAGCTTACATCACTTCCTGTTGGAAAATAAACAGTGGGTTGTAGATGGGTGTACACTGTTAAGTATCACCCTGATGGTTCTGTTGAGCGCCTCAAGGCACGGTTGGTTGCCAAAGGGTATACTCAGACATATGGCGTAGATTATATGGAGACTTTCTCTCCAGTGGCTCGGCTGAATTCAGTTCGGATTCTTATTTCTGTGGCGGTTAATCACCAATAGCCTATATATCAGCTGGACATAAAGAATGCTTTCTTGTATGGTGATTTACAGGAGGAGGTTTATATGGATCAACCACCGGGATATGTTGTAGCAGAAAATAAAAGACTCATATGTCGATTGAAGAAAGCATTATATGGACTGAAACAGTCACCTCGTGCTTGGTTTGACAAGTTCAGTTCAGTTCTCATTCAGTATGGCTTTCGGCGTACCACATCAGATCATTCAGTATTTTGCCATTCTTCCTCAGCAGGTATTATCATGTTGATTGTTTATGTTGATGATATCATTATATCTGGGAGTGATCATGCTGGAATTGCGAACTTGAAGGCCTACCTTAGTCGTCAGTTTCATACTAAGGATTTGGGTCTTCTTCGATATTTTCTCGGAATCGAGGTTGCTCGATCTAAGAAGGGGGTGTATCTGTCACAACGCAAGTATGTTCTAGACTTGCTTTCCGAGACTGGGATGTTGGAGTGTCGGCCAGTTGAGACTCCGATGGATTATCATGACAAGCTTGATGCTGACAGGGGAGAGTTATTTGAGGATGTTGGATATTATAGACGTTTGGTTGGCAAACTTATATATCTTACTGTTACTCGACCAGACATCACATATGCAGTTAGAGTAGTTAGTCAGTTTATGCATGCCCCTCGGCAACCACATTGGGAGGTATCTCTCGCATTCTTCGATACTTGAAGGGTGCACCTGGAAAGGGTTTGTTGTACAAACCTTCCCAGTTGCTTACGGTGACTGGGTTCAGTGATGCTGATTGGGCAGGCAGTCGCAGTGATAGGAGGTCTACTTCTGGCTATTGTACGTTTGTGGATGGTAATCTTGTCACGTGGCATAATAAGAAGCAGAATATTGTGGCTCATTCTAGTGCAGAGGCCGAGTACCGTGCGATGGCTCATACAGCTTCTGAGATGATGTGGGTGCAGTCTCTTCTTCATGAAATGGGAATTATGATTTCTATTCCGATGGAGATGTATTGTGATAATTAGTCGGCAATGTTTATCGCAAGTAATCCGGTGTTTCATGAGCGCACGAAGCATATCGAGGTAGATTGTCATTTTGTTCGTGATTTGTTGCTGAAGAAACAGATTGTCACTCCTTATGTTCGGTCAGAGGATCAATTAGGTGATATCATCACCAAACCACTTGCTCGCGGTCCATTTTCTGATTTATGTAGCAAGCTGGGCATGTCTAATCTATATGCTCCTGCTTGAGGGAGGGTGTTAGAGTTATTTTATTTTGTTATTTATCATATGAGGGTATAATAGTAATTGTGGGTGTATTGCATATCAATATAAATAGACATGAGATGCAACCTAGGGTTTTAGGCCCTTGCAATCTCCTTTCTCATATTCTCTCTTCCTCTACTTCCCCTTCTCCTCTCTATCTCTAAACTTAACTTTAACATTGCGTCTAGTAGAGTTGGATGTTTCTTTCTGGTTCATGATGTATTTTTGTTGTGTGACGCACTTGCGCAACGTTTCTATTTATAATAGAATCGCATGATAGAACTACTTTTAATCATAATAAAATTCATCGAACCGGAACTCAGCCTAGTTGTACCATAGGGTTATTTTATTATGAATAAAGGGAGAGATGCATTCCAAGCTTCTTTAGGTATCTTTTTATAGTAATTTATTCAATATTTTGTGTTAATGCATTGTTTGTATTCATAATTTCACTTGTATACAATGCTTGAAGACACACTGCATAACTGTATTATATCTCCAAAAAGTTCTAACAAAGAAATATTGATTTCAATAGTTAGCTAACAAGAATTAATTATATTTTGCTTTAGAGATTATATCAGAATTCAATATAAAAGAACATAGGCTTATCTTTCTCTTCTTTCCAATGTTTTGAAAAACATCATTGCATTTAGGCAAGCTAAAATTTTGTTAATTGAAAGTGCTAGAACATTTTGTAGTCTTTATACCTTCTTCTGGTTCTTTTAAATTGATGTCGCCATGTCCTTGTATTAGTGCCTATGCAACATAGGTAGTAAATTAGATTTCCTGATGGTGCCATTTTATGCACAAATGCTCTTCCTCGTGGTGTTTCCAGTTTTAGTGAATTCTCCACTTGGCTTGATTAGTGTTAAACATATTGATTATTTAATGGTGTTTAGTGATTTAAGTTTTTCCCTAAAAGAAGTAAACCAATAATCTTTTCAGAAGTCTACTTTTTAGCATTAATATATTAACAAGCAAAATGAGAAACTAGTCATTTATCAGTTATGATATATGATCTAATTGTGTAATATTCGATTATAGATAAATTATGTAAATTTGAGTATAAAATTTCATTTAATAGTGAAAGGTGACATTATTTCTTTTTTGTTTTTGTTTTTTTTTTTGGTTAGCTTGCGAGGATTTTTTCGATAGAGAACTTTCTAAATACTCCATGTTCAAAGGAGCCTTTGGATTTTGATGCTCAGGGCAAGGAGATAATCAATCATGAATTAGGCTTGGTGTAGGTATTTATAATTCACCATTGTGTATATATGAGATATTGTATGTAAGTAAATATTAAATGGTAATGAAGTTACTATTTTATCTTCCTGAGTAACTAAGGTAGCTTTCAAAATAAGAATATAAGAAAATAAGCATGTGCTAAATGCAAATCAATATTTTGTCAATCTTAATTGCTAAGACATGTTAGGCTATATATCTTCTTCTTGTCCTTTTAAATTGGAAATAATTTATAGGAACTGTTACATGGAATAACCACATTCCTTTTTTATTTTCAGAATAATTTTAGGTAATTTGTTTATGTAGTTTACTAGACTTCTTGATGGTAGCCATTTTAGCCTTGTGAAACTTCTCTTGTCATCACCCTTTCAATTTCAGTGGATGCTCAACTTGGCTTGAATAGTGTTAGACATTGATTTTTTAGTATTACTTGGCCATTTTTTTATGAATCAACAACAACAATGATACATGAAAATAATTTTAAGATTGGGTTGGTAAGGAAACGTACTTCTCACATACTTGTCAATGAAATCACAAGAGCAAAAAAACTTTGGCAACATCAGGTTAATGGTTTTTAGTGATTTAAGTTTTTTCCTAAAAGAAGTAAACCAATAATCTTTCCAGAAGTCTACTTTTTAGCATTAATATAGTAACAAGCAAAATGAGAAACTAGTTATGTATGAGTAATTATGATATATGATCTAATTGTGTAATATTCGATTATAGCTAAATTATGTAAATTTGAGTTTAAAATTTCATTTATTAGTGAAAGGTGGCATTTTCTTAATTTTGTATTTTTTTGGTTAGCTTGCGAGAATTTTTTCGATAGAGAACTTTCTAAATGCTCCATATCCAGAGGAGCCTTTGGATTTTGATGCTCAAGGCAAGGAGTTAACCAATCATGAATTAGGGTTGGAGCAGGTATTTATAGTTCACCATTGTAGTTATTTGAGATATTGTATGTAAGTAAATATTAAATGGTAATGAAGTTACTATTTTATCTTCCCTATAAGGTAGTTTTCAAAATAAGAATATAAGAAAATAAGCATGTGCTAAATGCAAATCAATATTTTGTCAATTTTAATTGCTAAGAGCATCTACAGTGGGAGAGGTTTCAAGTGCTACATTTTGACTTTAGTCAAATTTTGTAGCACTTGAAAGATGCAGTGGCACTTGTCCATACTTGAAAATTGCTAGAAAACTATGAGACACTCCAGATTTGGAGCATCCTCTAGCTCGGCTACATTAATTACTGGGCCCACCAAAAGGGAACAAAAAATAAAAAGGAAAAAGAGGAAGGCAAAATCTTACCAAACATGGAAGAAAAACTAAAGAGAAAAAAGGAAGAAAAAATATGAGATTAATTTGGAGTATTTATTTAGAGTGTACCATTGTGTGCCAATATCAATGGAACACACCAAAAGTAATTATTTATACAATTTCCAATAATTTAAAGTATGTATTTGGAGTGACTCCACTGTGGATGCTCTAAGACATGTTAGCCTTTATATCTTCTTATTGTCCCTTTTAAATTGGAAATAATTTATAGGAATTGTTACATGGAATCAACTGCATTCCTTTTTTATACTCAGAATAATTTCAGGCACAATTGTAGTGGACTAAACTTGTATGAATTATAATATATGCTGACACATGGCCTTAGAAATTATCTGTTGTTAGTTATTTAGAATTTGTGTACATATTTATTAGCAAGAACTAATCATTTTCAAGTAAAGAAGCAACACCATGTATCTTGACTTAAATATTATATGTTAAATTTGAAGAATAAAAACATATGTTCGTGTATAGTGTTCATCCAAGGTAGCAATAAGTGAGACTTGGGTAGAGATGGTTTTAGTGGTAATAAAAAAAAGGTCAGTACGTTAAAAATTGATGTGATTTTCAGGGCTCATCAAGGTATAGTTGATCACACTCCAAAATTTTTGAAAGTTCATTTGAAGACTCGTTGAATTATATTAACTCATTAAACTGAGATCGTGTAGTTCATACTTTAGAAAGGGAATGCAAGTAGCAGTTAAATATGGCCCTTAGAGTTGGATGTTATATCTGCTAACCGTGTTAATAAATTTCTACATAGTGGTGTTGAATATGTGATAATTTATAATCTATGCATTTGTCGTATATGCCTATCACTGAAGTTGTTTCTCTAATGTTTTTGTATCTATAATATTCATCTAATGATACTTGCCCTACTAAAACATTACATATATATAATATTAAATCAATAAGAAAATTTCTCATTAATAAAAGGCATTAACTTAATTGAATGTTGGAACAAATGGAGTAATACGCAGTCAAAAAAACTTAGTATAGACCTCCAACTATATGAAAGGAATAGTAGGAGTTAAGTCTTTGAAGAAAAGGAAAAAGGAGCAGCAATCTTGAGACATTGACCAATTCATATTCCTCAACATAGACAAACTAATTCTAGGATAATAACATGAAAGTAATATTATTTTAAGGTGTCTTCTTATATGAGATACTTATAAGGAACTCTTATTTTAATCGATTTATAAATTTGTTGTTCTAAAACTCAAATTGCTTGATATAATCACTAATTACTAAGTCATTAATAAATTTACAAGAGACAATTTTTTTTTAATAACAACCCTGAGCCGGTTAGATTGGACCAAGCATCATTTTTGTAGAATCCTTCTTCTATGGTATATATATTTCAAAGTTAGTAAAGTCCATATGAGAGTTACTTTCTTTTTGCATATACGTACAGTGAATTTCTTATGTACTTGTATCCTTACTATATAGGAGAGACGTTGGTTGATAATCTTGTAGGGTTCATCCTAAATGATTTTTGACATTTTGATACATGATGGACATAATAATAATATGGTTATGAAACATGACAAATTTTATAATATGCGGGTTTTGAGAAATGTTCTAGTTATATCTTGTAGGATTGTTGTTGTAAGTGTTATAGTTATTGAAATGTATTTGTATTATGGAAATATTTAGCCTATAATAGACTGATTGGTGCATCATGCTTATAAGCATGCTTGTTATTTTAAGAATATAGTGATTGCATATTGTTTATTATTAACTATGACATGCAAAACCGCATGCTCGGAAAACTACTTTGGTTTTTAGCTAATGACTTTTCTACTATTCAATGTATCTTAACATTTTGTGGCCAATGCATTCTCTTTTCTCATCAATATATTATATTTTCTGAGATGGTACTTTATCTTATTATTACACTTTCCTAATGTAAGTGCATGTACATATTTTATATCTTGACATTTTCATTTTTTATATTCATCAGAAGATTATCATGAATTGCCAACTTATGCACATAGCAACATGCAAAATGATAAGCGAGAAGGGACTTCAACACTGACTAAACAAAATTTAGTAGAAGACTCTCCACTCACAAATGAATTATTGTCCCAAAAAGAAAGAAGGTAAACCTAATTATCAACTATCTTGTTAGAATTGATATTATTTGATCAAAGAAAGAAGTAAACGTTTTCATGATTTCTTATTCAAATTACTACTTAACAGATTTTCTTGTATTATATCATTTTTCTCCCATTTTGATAAAATAATGATATTTTGGAGTAATTAAGCTTGTGCCTACATCACTATCAATTTTGCAATCATTGTTTGTAGAATTAAGTAAATAGAAGAGTTCCTTGAATATCTACTCATATTTTGATGTAATACAGTTAAAAATAATCATGAATTTGCAACAAAATATGTCATGAAACCCTATGGAACTACATAATAAGGACTTCTATATAGGGTGTTGTCACCACCCCATTTCCAGAGCCGGGTATTTTTTTTTATTTTTAATTTGGTTAATTGTGCATTATTTTTAATTAATTGTATTTATAATTAATTATTGATTGTATTATATTTTTATTGTATGTTTTAGGATTTTGGCTAGCCTGGACCCATGTCAGACCCTAGTGGACCCATGTCCGACCCGGCCCACACCCTTGTGAGAATTATTTTGGGGCTTAGAATATTTATTTTATTTTTAGGAAGTTAGTTGGAGAGATTTGGAACTAGTTTGAGTGCTTTTGGAACCCGGAACCCGAAACCAAGTCATGTAGGGGCATTTTGGGTATTTTGGAACTTGTGGAGCCCTTTTATATGTTATGGCCGGTTCCCACATCCCCCTACCCGACCAAAACAGCAGCCACAACACAGCCACCTCCCATTCCACTCTTCTTCTTCACTTCTTCTTCTTCTCCACTACTTCTTCTTCTTCATTTCTTCTTCACAAGTAAGTTTCTCCATTTTTTCTCCTTCCCTCTTCCATTTCTTTCATTTGTTAGAACCCTAACCTACATTCTTCCCCAACCTAGGTGGGTAGAGCCTAGATTTGGTGTTGGAGCTTGGATTTGAGGCTTGGAAGCTTAGATTGGAGGATTTGGAGCATTTTTGAGATTTTGGCTTGGGATTCCAACTCCCAAGATGTAAACCCTAATTTTCCCCTTGTAATTACTCTTTTATAGTGTAATTAATATTTTAGAACCTTCCTAGACCCTTAGGCTATCCGTGGGAGGAAGTTGGAACTAGTTGGGTAGTGTTTGGAGACTTTAACACTAGGTTTTGTGTCAATTTCGGGTGAAATCCGAATTTGGCCCAATTTTGGGTGATGCCCTAGGTTAGACGGACCTAGGTAGACGTTATCGGGTGTCTTGAGGGTGAGTGCGTGTCTCCGTTCGGACACGGGAAGCCGTGTCGCGGAGAAACGGGCGTTTCGGGCAAAATTGGGGCTTTTCGTCGTCGCCGATTCTAAGTGCGTGTGCGTTTCTGCCACGGACCTAGAATCGACGCGGGAGCATATTTTCTAGGATCTAGACATCGTGTAGAGCGCGTGGGTAAATTTTGGGCCGATTCCGAGTTCGTTTGGTGTGCGTTTCAGGAGGTTTTCTGAACCGCGCACCACGTGTTCGTCGAAATGACCGAATGGCCATTTCGACTTGGGTTCCTCGTTTCGGGCTTGTGCACGCGTTGGGTTAGTATCGGGGAGTGTGTGCTAGAGTTCTCGGATTATATTTTATATATTTTTAGGTGTTTGGGCGTGTCGGGGTCGTTGGGCGTGCGTTGGTGGGCGTTGTGGGCGTGGTGTGCGTTGTGTTGTGTTTGTTTATATATATGTGTATATATATATTGTGCGTGTATTTTTATATATATATTTATATATATATATGTGTGTGGATATGTGTTTGTGAGCGTGTTAGTGAGTGCTTGTGTGAGTGTTTATAGGTATATATATATGAGTTTATGTATATATGTATATATATTTATATATATATATGTATGAGTGTTATGTGTGTGGTTGTGTGGTTGTGTGTTTGTGAGAGTGTGTGCTAGTGTGTGTGAGAGTGTGTGTGTGAGGGTGTGTGCTAGTGTGAGTGAGTGTGTGTGAGTGAGGATATATAGATATATATTTGTGTTTGAGTGTGTGAGTGTGTATATGTATATATAGATGTGTGTTTGTATATATATAGATATATGTGTGTTTGTATATATATAGATATGTGTTTGTGTGTGTGTGTGTGTTGATTTGTGTTTGAGTGTGTTAGTGTGTGTTAGTATATAGATATATAGGTGTGTATATATGTGTATCTAGTTATATATATATAGTTATATATGTGTATGTATATATATATATAGGGGGTGATATATATATATGTGTATATGGGAGTGTGTGTGTGTGTGTGTGTGTGTGTATGTGAGATGAGAGGGGGGGGAACAGAATCTGGAACCAGCAGCAGCAGCAGCTGCTAGAGCAGCAGCATGTACAGCAGCAGGCAGCAGCTAGGAGCTGCAGCAGCAGCTTATGCAGCAGCAGTAGCAGCCTAGGCAGCATCAGCAGCAGCTTTTAGCGAGGGGGGAGAGAGATCTAGGTGATATATATATATATAAATAGATAGTTAGATAGAATGATAGATAGATGGATATCTCTAGATAGGTAAAAAGATAAATAGATAGTTAGATAGCTAGGTATTTAGATAGATAGATACTTAGATAGATAGATATATAGATATCTAGATAGGTATTAGATATATATTTATATCTATATGTATAGATATAAATACATATAGTTAGATAGGTAGTTAGATAGATGCATTGATAGTTAGTTAGATGAGTTATTAGATAGTTACCTAGATAATAGGTAGATAGTTAGATGGCTAGATACTAGATAGGTAGATAGCTAGATACTTAGATATATCTATCTAGGAGATAGATATCTATTTACCTATACTTATATATATATATATCTATAAATATCTTGATAGGTAATATATATATATATATATATATATATATATATATATATATATATATATATATATGTTATGTTTGGTAAGGTAAATGGGTAATGGGTATATATGTGTGGATATATATGTATATAGGTAGATACCTATTTAGATATATATAAATATGATAGGTATCTATATTACCTAGCCTAGATTAATAACTAGGTGCATAATAAATAGCTAGGTAGCTAGTTAGAGGGTTTTAGAGCGAAACCTCAATACCTTGATATACCGAGGTATCTCAATACCTTGAGATAACCAAGGTATTGGGTTTCGAGCGGGATTTTTGAGCAATAGCCTAGGAATAGTATTAGAGTAATTTTTATACGTATATGTGTATATATTTACGCGTGCTAGCATAGGTTTTAGAGGGTATAGGCGGGGTATATAGCCTAGGTTGAGGTATCGGATACCGAGGGTATCCCGGTATCTCAAGGAGGCGAGTTTGTGAGTTTTCTAGCTTAATGAGCTCGGTTTGACCTAGAATTTCAGGAGCACCCTAGTTTGACCCAGACTTGACCGTAGTTGACTCGGTTGACCGCCAAAGTCAACTTTTGACCTAGTTTTGACCCAGAGTTGACTTTTTAGACCCAGAGTTGACTTTTTGACCCAGATTTCACCGGTTTGACCCGTTTGACCTAGAACGACCCTAGAAGCCTATTTTTAATTATTTTATATCTGTTTAACTCATTAGAACCCTGTTTAACCTTGCTTTTTGTATTAGGTCCTTGCGACACCAGTTCGGATCGCCAGTTGCTCAGGACGTCAGGCAAGTACATTCTCTGATAGTTTTCATTATCTGATGATTATTATGATTCAGCTTCTAGTATAGTATCATCTGATTATTCTGGCATAACACGGGACACTGATTGATATTTCTGGATTCATTTACTTGCGACACGTATATTTCATGTTTCTGGCCTCTATTCTGGAATCACTACTGGCATCACCTACAGGCATCACTACAGGCATCATTCATGTTCAGGCTGGACTCATCTTGATTTGCGTGTCGGATCTTGGATCCACTTGTATTTGTAAACCCCCTGAATTTTCAAAATTTTAAAACTGGAATTTTTCACAATTTTCTGGATTTTTTCTGGGATTTTTCTGTAATTTAAAACAGGGTTTTAAATATTCAATGATTTTTAATTGATATTAAACAGTATTAAAATATTATAAAAATAATATTTTTGGATGTAAAATAAAAACTGGACTTAGGACAATTTTTCTGGAATTTATCGGACCCCGGACCTATTTTTAAATACCTAAAAACTATTTATTTAATTTATTAATTAATTTTCTGATATTATTTATTATTATTATTGATTTTTATTATTTTTATTTTATTTTCTTCGGCCCGCGGCCCGTTGGGCCGGCCCGGCCCAGCCCAACCCGGCCCAGACCCCGCCCAGCGGGTCGGGTCGGATCCGCACCCGAACCCGCCCGCTCGCCCGCAACCCGCCACGACCACCCCTCTCCCCCGCTCGGCCCGCAACCGCCCCGCGTCGCGCGCCGCCTCCGCCGCGCCCGCGCCGCGCTGCCCGCCACGACCCGCCCCACGTCGCCGCGCCCCCGCGCCCCTCGGCCCCTCCGCTCCGCCACGTCCTCCGCCTCTCTCGGCTTCCCCCCAGCCTCATCGCCGCCTATAAAAACCCCGACCCGGCGCCCTAACCATCCCCCACCACCACCGTCAGCCCCCTACGCCGCCAGCGCCGCCCACCGCAGCTCTCCTCCCCTCCCCCTTCGTCTCCGGCGGCTTCCCCCACCGCCGGCAGCAACAGCAGCGAGCAACAGCAGCGGCCCTCAGCGCCGTCTCCGGCCGCCGGCGAGTCCCCAGCCACCGCGAGCCCGGCCGCCCCGCCCAGGCCGTCCAGCCGCCGCCCCTCCGGCCAGCCCCGAGCCGCCCAACCGCCGTCCCCGCCGCCTGAGTCCAAACCCTAACCCTAACCCTAATTCTCGGTTTCCGTGTCCGACACGAATCGGACACGTATCGGACACAATTCGATCCGGTTTTTCGGGTCCCCTTCAGGTACGCGTAACTTTTTGTTCGTAGCTCCGTTTTCAATTCCGCAAATTGCGTTGCGAAGCCTGTATGACCCTCTCGGTGTCCGGATAAACTGTTCGGGGCATCGCGTCCTGTGGTGATCGCACACCGCGATCCAAAAACAGGAAAAACCCAGACCCTGTTTCACCCCGGAACCGAGTCCGCCCCGCCAAACGGGGCGACTTGGTCACGTACGGTCTTCACAGATACGTGCGCCTCGTCGATACGGACGTGTGGAATTTTGCGAAAGCTGATTTGGGTGTGCGTGCACACCGAAATCAACGCGTATCCGCGAACATCGCCCCGTATCCGCCTTTTCTGCAATTTACCCTAACTTTGTGTACACACATCGGATTGAAATGAAACTTGCGCCATCGGACTCGTAGTGATACGCTGGTCCTGTGACCCAAGTTTGGTTCGATTCTGAGAACGTTGACGAAATCGCATGTCGTGGGCCCCACAGGCCCCGCTCGACGGGCGATTTTGGGTTCGGCTCATCGGAATCCAATTCTGGAAGTTCTGTTGGGTTCGTATCAGCGTTCCTGACCTGTTGACACTAAGTTTGGTGAATTTGGAGACCTTTGACCCTGACGCGTTTTTCGGTGCAAAGCGGGCCCACATGTGGACCCCGTTTTGACCCGAAACTGCCGTTTCTGCCCTTGTCTCCAAATTGGACCCAAGGACAGGCGTTTCTAGCTGATTGATATTTTTTGGATCTGATGGTGATGTTTGTTTCAGCAACCGGAGTACCGCCTGCAATTCCCGCCGAGGTCAGAACTGCAAACATAGCCAGAACCACAGGCAAGTGTACCTCGCCAAAACTTGCAGCTTGTTACATATTTCCTGGACTTGGTTATACATCAGTGGGCAAGTAACGCTTGCCGATTCTCAGATATTTCTGGATATAGTATTCTACTTGATTTTCTGTTAGTTTCTTATGCAACTTGCTTAACTGCTCAACCCAGGACACCTGACACTATTCATGTGATGGAATTGCCTGAGATTTACCTGGTGATTCCGTATAGGTTACATTTTCATGACATTTACAGTTTACATGCCTAGATTCTATCCTGACTCATTGCATTAGTTAAATCTTGCGTGGCTTGTACCTGATATTCTGGAACTGTGACGTGAGATTACATGGGGTGGGGAGAGTATAATCATATCAAGGCTGAATATAATATATTATAATTATCATTATCTGGCGGTGCCTTAGACTCTGATACAGAGCTTTGGTTCCTTACTGGCTCTTCGAGAAAATACTGCTATGGTTTCTCCGACACTGATCCTGTAGTAGTCTCAGCCTGAGTATGACTAGAACTCTCACTTGCATATCACTTAGCTGGTTTACATAGTTACCCTGCTGTTTATTTCATTGCTGCACTGATTTTCATTATGGCTTGAGATATTTCTGTACCTTGCTATGTCCCCTGAGGACCTGGATCCGGATTATGTCCCCAGGTATAGCCGAGGAGAACTTCCCCGAGGTGTACGGTACAGGAGCACTCCTTGGAACAGAACCCGGAACAGAGGACGAGATAGTGGCCGAAGACTTCACCTGAGCACCGGCTTCAGCTACACAGTATTTTCCATTTTCAGCATTTTATTTCCTGTCTATTTCCTTAAATGTAACAGACTAATTCTCGGAATTGTTTCCCGAGATAACCTTATTTGATATTGCTTATTTCATTCCATTGCATTATTTCTGGCATTAATCTGTGTTATTCTGTGGATGAGATTAGAAAGGCCTGAGACTTGTAACATATTACTGCTAGACTACAGCTTAAGCATGCCCTGATGGATCCATTAAATTGGGTTGTCCATCGGTGCGTGCTGCTGGCCATTGCCACGCTTCTCCAGTCCCTCGGTATTTTGGGACTGGGGCGTGACAGTATTAGTCGGGGCGGGGAAATACTCGAGTAGACATGTAAACATTCCTATCTGGCATCATCAGGAATCACTCCCTCTGGTCTAATCTGGAATGATAGCAGCCGCGCACCCAGTGCGCGGTGAGCCGTACTTACCCCTAGCCGTTTACATGTCGAAACAAGTATTTCACAGACACCGAGTTCATTCTTTATAGTCTGGACTCTCATGCATTTCTTGACTTGTTTCACTTACATGTTTCTGGACTTGACTCACTACATGTTTTTCATGCTGGACTCACTACACGTTCATGTGCACGGACTTGATCTTAGCTTAGATTTCCTGTATCTTGCAGTTATTACTATCTTGCTCTGATATCCATGCATCTTTACCTTTATGCACCAGTTATACATATTTCCTTGCTTCATACTTGCTTCATTCTTCTTGCTACTTGCTATAACTGTTTTATAGTTTTTATTATTTAAATGGAACTGCTGTTAGAGATGTACTTGCTCCAGTCCTGACTGGACATATTTTTCAGAGTATCCGGAGGAGTGGTGTCCGACGTTTTATGGACCTGAGCCTGTCGACGGTGCAGACAGGGACCCTCTAGTTTAGGAGTGATTTTCGGGTTGGTAGCCGGGATCACTAGGACCTTGTTGTTTTATTAGCTTTAGCACCGGATTTGTCTCCGGTTTGGATTGAGACCTTGTATTGTATATTATTTTGGATATTGGTGTATTATTATTATGGATGTTGTGGTTGTTGTAGTAGTTGTTGTTGGTTAGACTTTATAGCTGTTAGTCTTCTTGTTATCTTATCGTGCTTAGATTCGTGATTGAGTACTTGATTATCATTGTGATATTTGCTCCTCCGTTTGAAGTTGAGATCTTGACAGGTTGATATATTGTTTGTGTGGTTGCCCTCCTTTTGGAGAGGTCATGCCCGACTTTTGTGTGAGATTATTATTTAGTTAGTTGACCTAGACAGCGTTCTACCGCCGATGCTGCGACGTAGGCTGGACGTACCCACGACTCATGCCCGATTTTCCGGGTGCGGGTCGTGACACGTTTTTGGTGGCGGCCCCATGCAGGTCTCGATTCGCAATTAGTGCGATATCGTGGTGGTACAACAACTTAGTTGTACTGCTGCAAGCCTGCTATAGGATCTAGGATCTAGGATGAGAGTGTACTCAATCACGACTAGGAACAATTCCAATCTAATTATTCTGAAATTGTTTCTTTTGAAATATTACTGTCCTTTCTTGATGATATCGCATCTTGCGCCGTATTGACTTCTTTTGATCTGTGTTCAGGATGCCTCCGAAGACACGATCTCGTCGTACCGCCCCAGCAGTTGCCACTGAGAGGTCTGCTACCTCTCGTCCAGCTCGTATTCAGGCAGCTGCTATCGCTCCACTCACCACTCCTGCGGTTGAGGGAGCATCTGCTTCTCTCGGGGATTCTCCTTCACCTGTCGATCCGAGGACTACCCCAGTCGTTCCGGTGGTTCCTCCACCACTTCCTGCTCCAGTAGATGCCGCGCAGTTGTTTGTATTCTTCAGGGAGATGATGGACGCGCAGCACCGTCAGGTGGATGTGATGAGGCTGGGCATTGAGAATGCCCACCAGGTGGCCATGACGGCAGTGGATAGGGTGGCACAGGTTCAGCCACAAGCAGATCAGATTCAGCATCCGAGGCCGGGCAGTATTATCGACTTTCAGAGGATGCAGCCCAAGGAGTTCCGTGGTACAGAAGGGATCATGTACGCGGATGACTGGATAGAGCAGATCGAGGGCATCTTCAGGCTGGCGCAGATTCCAGACAGTATGCAGATAGAGGCAGCGGGCAGTCAGATGTTCGACCTCGCTTTGACATGGTATCGTACAGATACGAGGATTGCGGCGCCAGGGCTTACTTGGGAGGCTTTCAAGAGGCTTTTTAAGGAGAAGTTTTTTCCAGATGTGGCGCTCAGTGCTTTGGAGAGCCAGTTCGAGGCACTCGTCCAAGGGAGCATGACAGTGGACGAGTACGCAGCGGAGTTCTGCCGTCTGGGCAGATTTGTAGATGGCTTGAGTGAGGCAGCCAAGGCGAGAAAGTTTCGCAAGGGCTTGGTTATGGCGGTCAAGTCTTTGACCAGGAGCGACCGCGAGGCGACTTTTGAGCAGATAGTAGGAGATGCTCAGAGAGCAGAGGATGACTTGGAGCTCAAGTCTAAGAGAGGCAGGGATGATTCAGGCAGTGCCAGTGGTAGTGCAGGACCAGCTAAGCATCCCTATGTGCAGAAGGCAGCACAGCAGGGTCAGGATCAGAGGGTGCCCACTTGTGCCTACTGCAGGAAGGCAGGACACACCTGGGATATTTGTAGGAGGAGGCTGAAGGTGTGTTTGTTCTGTGGATCCGCTGCTCACCAGATGCGAGATTGCCCTACTGCACCTCCATTGGGTGGAGCACAGGATCAGAGAGTTGGAGCTAGGCCATCTGTGGCACAGCATCATGCCCCGCACCAGCAGAGGGATACACCCCAGCAGGACAGGGCTTATGCGTTGACGGTCGAGGAGGCCGATGCTACGGATGTCGGGTTAGCAGGTCTGTCTCTTGTTTCTTCTTCCTGTCCTTTTCCATTCCTGTGGTGTGCTTCATTAGTACCTGTTAGATTTTCTTTGTGCTGTGGTAGATAGTGTAGTGACCCCGATTGAGACTGTAATAACACGACCAGTAGGACCCTGATCTTGTATGTTGTTTAGGTAGAATTTCTTGACTGTGATTGTTGGGGGTTTGACCTAGAGAGAGTGTGATTGACTTTAAATTTCGAGGACGAAATTTTCTAAGGAGGATAGGCTTGTCACCACCCCATTTCCAGAGCCGGGTATTTTTTTTATTTTTAATTTGATTAATTGTGCATTATTTTTAATTAATTGTATTTATAATTAATTATTGATTGTATTATATTTTTATTGTATGTTTTAGGATTTTGGCTAGCCTGGACCCATGTCAGACCCTAGTGGACCCATGTCCGACCCGGCCCACACCCTTGTGAGAATTATTTTGGGGCTTAGAATATTTATTTTATTTTTAGGAAGTTAGTTGGAGAGATTTGGAACTAGTTTGAGTGCTTTTGGAACCCGGAACCCGAAACCAAGTCATGTAGGGGCATTTTGGGTATTTTGGAACTTGTGGAGCCCTTTTATATGTTATGGCCGGTTCCCACATCCCCCTACCCGACCAAAACAGCAGCCACAACACAGCCACCTCCCATTCCACTCTTCTTCTTCACTTCTTCTTCTTCTCCACTACTTCTTCTTCTTCATTTCTTCTTCACAAGTAAGTTTCTCCATTTTTTCTCCTTCCCTCTTCCATTTCTTTCATTTGTTAGAACCCTAACCTACATTCTTCCCCAACCTAGGTGGGTAGAGCCTAGATTTGGTGTTGGAGCTTGGATTTGAGGCTTGGAAGCTTGGATTGGAGGATTTGGAGCATTTTTGAGATTTTGGCTTGGGATTCCAACTCCCAAGAGGTAAACCCTAATTTTCCCCTTGTAATTACTCTTTTATAGTATAATTAATATTTTAGAACCTTCCTAGACCCTTAGGCTACCCGTGGGAGAAAGTTGGAACTAGTTGGGTAGTGTTTGGAGACTTTAACACTAGGTTTTGTGTCAATTTCGGGTAAAATTTGAATTTGGCCCAATTTTGGATGATGCCCTAGGTTAGACGGACCTAGATAGACGTTGTCGGGTGTCTTGAGGGTGAGTGCGTGTCTCCGTTCGGACACGGGAAGCCGTGTCGAAGAGAAACGGGCGTTTCGGGCGAAATTGGGGCTTTTCGTCGTCGCCGATTCTAAGTGCGTGTGCGTTTCCGCCATGGACCTAGAATTGATGCGGGAGCATATTTTCTAGAATCTAGACATCGTGTAGAGCGCGTGGGTAAATTTTGGGCCGATTTCGAGTTCGTTTGGTGTGCGTTTCAGGAGATTTTCTGAGCCGCGCACCACGTGTTCGTCGAAATGACCGAATGTCCATTTCGACTTGGGTTCCTCGTTTCGGGCTTGTGCGCGCGTTGGGTTAGTATCGGGGAGTGTGTGCTAGAGTTCTCGGGTTATATTTTATATATTTTTAGGTGTTTGGGCGTGTCGGGGTCGTTGGGCGTGCGTTGGTGGGCGTTGTGGGCGTGGTGTGCGTTGTGTTGTGTTTGTTTATATATATGTGTATATATATATTGTGCGTGTGTTTTTATATATATATTTATATATATATATGTGTGGTTATGTGTTTGTGAGCGTGTTAGTGAGTGCTTGTGTGAGTGTTTATAGGTATATATATATGAGTTTATGTATATATGTATATATATTTATATATATATATGTATGAGTGTTATGTGTGTGGTTGTGTGGTTGTGTGTTTGTGAGAGTGTGTGCTAGTGTGTGTGAGAGTGTGTGTGTGAGGGTGTGTGCTAGTGTGAGTGAGTGTGTGTGAGTGAGGATATATAGATATATATTTGTGTTTGAGTGTGTGAGTGTGTATATGTATATATAGATGTGTGTTTGTATATATATAGATATATGTGTGTTTGTATATATATAGATATGTGTTTGTGTGTGTGTGTGTGTGTTGATTTGTGTTTGAGTGTGTTAGTGTGTGTTAGTATATAGATATATAGGTGTGTATATATGTGTATCTAGTTATATATATATAGTTATATATGTGTATGTATATATATATATAGGGGGTGATATATATATGTATATATGGGAGTGTGTGTGTGTGTGTGTGTGTATGTGAGATGAGAGGGAGGGGAACAGAATCTGGAACCAGCAGCAGCAGCAGCTGCTAGAGCAGCAGCATGTACAGCAGCAGGCAGCAGCATTGGCAGCAGCTAGGAGCTGTAGCAGCAGCTTATGCAGCAGCAGTAGCAGCCTAGGCAGCATCAGCAGCAGCTTTTAGCGAGGGGGGAGAGAGATCTAGGTGATATATATATATATATATATATATATATATATATATATATATATATATATATAGATAGTTAGATAGAATGATAGATAGATGGATGGATATCTCTAGATAGGTAAAAAGATAAATAGATAGTTAGATAGCTAGGTATTTAGATAGATAGATACTTAGATAGATAGATATATAGATATCTAGATAGGTATTAGATATATATTTATATCTATATGTATAGATATAAATACATATAGTTAGATAGGTAGTTAGATAGATGCATTGATAGTTAGTTAGATGAGTTATTAGATAGATTAGATAGTTAGATAGTTACCTAGATAATAGGTAGATAGTTAGATGGCTAGATACTAGATAGGTAGATAGCTAGATACTTATATATATCTATCTAGGAGATAGATATCTATTTACCTATACTTATATATATATATATCTATAGATATCTTGATAGGTAATATATATATATATATATATATATATATATATATATATATATATATATATATATATATATATGTTATGTTTGGTAAGGTAAATGGGTAATGGGTATATATGTGTGGATATATATGTATATAGGTAGATACCTATTTAGATATATATAAATATGATAGGTATCTATATTACCTAGCCTAGATTAATAACTAGGTGCATAATTAATAGCTAGGTAGTTAGTTAGAGAGTTTTAGAGCGAAACCTCAATACCTTGAGATACCGAGGTATCTCAATACCTTGAGATAACCAAGGTATTGGGTTTCGAGCGGGGTTTTTGAGCAATAGCCTAGGAATAGTATTGGAGTGATTTTTATACGTATATGTGTATATATTTACGCGTGCTAGCATAGGTTTTAGAGGGTATAGGCGGGGTATATAGCCTAGGTTGAGGTATCGGATACCGAGGGTATCCCGGTATCTCAAGGAGGCGAGTTTGTGAGTTTTCTAGCTTAATGAGCTCGGTTTGACCTAGAATTTCAGAAGCACCCTAGTTTGACCCAGACTTGACCGTAGTTGACTCGGTTGACCGCTAAAGTCAACTTTTGACCTAGTTTTGACCCAGAGTTGACTTTTTGGACCCAGAGTTGACTTTTTGACCCAGATTTCATCGGTTTGACCCGTTTGACCTAGAACGACCCTAGAAGCCTATTTTTAATTATTTTATATCTGTTTAACTCATTAGAACCCTGTTTAACCTTGCTTTTCGCATTAGGTCCTTGCGACACCAGTTCGGATCGCCAGTTGTTCAAGACGTCAGGCGAGTACATTCTCTGATAGTTTTCATTATCTGATGATTATTATGATTCAGCTTCTAGTATAGTATCATCTGATTATTCTGGCACAACACGGGACACTGATTGATATTTCTGGATTCATTTACTTGCGACACGTACATTTCATGTTTCTGGCCTCTATTCTGGAATCACTACTGGCATCACCTACAGGCATCACTACAGGCATCATTCATGTTCAGGCTGGACTCATCTTGATTTGCGTGTCGGGTCTTGGATCCATTTGTATTAGTCGGGGCGGGGAAATACTCGAGTAGACATGTAAACATTCCTATCTGGCATCATCAGGAATCACTCCCTCTGGTCTAATCTGGAATGATAGCAGCCGCGCACCCAGTGCGCGGTGAGCCGTACTTACCCCTAGCCGTTTACATGTCGAAACAAGTATTTCAAAGACACCGAGTTCATTCTTTATAGTCTGGACTCTCATGCATTTCTTGACTTGTTTCACTTACATGTTTCTGGACTTGACTTACTACATATTTTTCATGCTGGACTCACTACACGTTCATGTGCACGGACTTGATCTTAGCTTAGATTTCATGTATCTTGCAGTTATTACTATCTTGCTCTGATATCCATGCATCTTTACCTTTATGCACCAGTTATACATATTTTCTTGTTTCATACTTGCTTCATTCTTCTTGCTACTTGCTATAACTGTTTTATAGTTTTTATCATTTAAATGGAACTGCTGTTAGAGATGTACTTGCTCCAGTCCTGACTGGACATATTTTTTAGAGTATCCGGAGGAGTGGTGTCCGACGTTTTATGGACCTGAGCCTGTCGACGGTGCAGACAGGAACCCTCTAGTTTAGGAGTAATTTCCGGGTTGGTAGCCGGGATCACTAGGACCTTGTTGTTTTATTAGCTTTAGCACCGGATTTGTCTCTGGTTTGGATTGAGACCTTGTATTATATATTATTTTGGATATTGGTATATTATTATTATGGATGTTGTGGTTGTTGTAGTAGTTGTTGTTGGTTAGACTTTATAGCTGTTAGTCTTCTTGTTATCTTATCGTACTTAGATTCGTGATTGAGTACTTGATTATCATTGTGATATTTGTTCCTCCGTTTGGAGTTGAGATCTTGACAGGTTGATATATTGTTTGTGTGGTTGCCCTCCTTTTGGAGAGGTCATGCCCAATTTTTGTGTGAGATTATTATTTAGTTAGTTGACCTAGACAGCGTTCTACCGCCGATGCTGCGGCATAGGCTGGACGTATCCACGACTCATGCCCGATTTTCCGGGTGCGGGTCGTGACAGGTGTGGCAGCATGAGCATTAATTATCCTTTCTTTTTTTTAAATAGTTTATTATAAGGTAACAGCATTTTCACGTCTCCTAAATTTTGCCATACCAAGTAACTGCAAGGAAAAGTTTTGTATTAACATTATCTCTTATATTTATCTTTATAAAAGTATCAAGTATCAGCTCACACATGGGATGTGTCTCAAATCCTCATGATCGTTCATTTCTTAATATATGTATTTTTATACATATATATTTGATATATTTTCTACACATTCTTAAGCTGATTTCTATGTTGCAACTTGCAAATGAATGTTGTCCTTAGTTTCAACTAGAGCCAATTAATCTTTTATACTTTGTTAACCTATTAAAGTTGGTAATGTTGTGTCAAGTTTGGATGAACTAGTTAACCCACTTACATTTATTCGTTAAACGTGGATACATGACTAGATTGTGTCCATGTAAAAGCATAAATAACATTTTCTAGTACATACCTAAAATTAAAGAATATGCAAGTTGTTTTACATACATGAACAAACTTTCTCACACCTGAAATTTAGAAGTAATAGAAGTTTCCGTGTTTGCATTTATTTGTGGTGACACTTTTATCTTTAACAAGTCTCGCACTAAACCTACATATGTAGCATACTAACATCTTAGAACCAAAAAATTACTTACTTGATTGTAATATTTTGACTTACATTTGTCATTCAGGAGGTTCTATAATCAGAAGGCAGCGCAACGCTATCGAGAAAAAAGGAAAACACGTGTAAATGAACTTGAAGCAATGGTTTGTCCTCAACACTTCTTTATTTACCAATGAATTACTATTTTATTGTGGTATATACTTTTCTAAAAATGAGAATGCGTAACATAGGAGAAGCTTTTCAATGAAGTGAAGCCTTTGTTATGCAATATACTTATAGCAGATATAGATACTGGAAGCTTAACATACGCGGTAAGTTGTTAGAATTAAAACATTTTCTTATACTTCTTGCATTTGGTGCCGATCGATTGTTTAATTATTGTTTAATTATTGTCTTATATAGTTTTCACACTTCTAGATTGTTAATACAGGTAAAAGTGGAGACCAATTCATTGATAAAACAGTTTCGAAATTGATATATAAATTTGATTACTGCTGAATTAGCTTAGGAATCACTATTACAAGAGAGAACTAATCTAGATTATGTTTTTCTTGTGATTTGAGGTATTTAAGAAAAGAAAAAAAAATAGTTATGGATATTGCTTCATATTGTACATGTTGAGGTCCATTTAGATTTTTGGGTTCAGATTGTTTATCTTATCTGCAATCGTCATTTTATCTTTAAACTACTCTTTGGAATCGAATTATCAGATTCTTGGATGAAAAGTTTTGACATTTGAATGTATGTATGCTCATACTAGTTTTGTTCTTTTTATCTTTCTTTCTAGGCTATATTATTATGGAAACAACTCAATGACTTGATTGCCAAGAATCAAAATGCTGCGATTGCATTTGGTGTCTTGGTGAGTCCTGGATTCAACCATACTGGTCAAATAGTAGGAGCAAAGAGGGGACGAAGCCCTTCCATGGTACGGATAGGCAGTTGTGAGCATCTACACAAAAGACAGTCAGAAATGCAACCATTCCTAAATTAGTAAACAGCTATAGCGATTATTCTATAGGTTCTGTGAATATATGAACAATAATGTACATATACATATATGTAGTTAGCACAAAGACTTTATAGTAGTTAACAATAATTTATTTTCTACATATTTTACAGTTAGTGTGATATGCTTTTTTAGTGGCAATATATTTTGTGGTGCGTGGTTACTCTCATCTTCACTCGTCTATTGTTATATGATATTAATCTTTGAGCCAAGTGTCCAAACATCTTGTCTATTGATGCCTATATATACTCAATGTTCATTGCTATGGCAAAAGAAATGGAAAGAGATTTGCTAACTAAATTTGCATAGGGTAGGCCATGCTTGGATCATAAAAAAATTAAGTAGTTCTTTGGGCTCTCACACGCGAAGCTTTAGCGAGTCCAACCTGCTTAGTTTGGTTTCGATGTACGTGAAGCTCTCTCCTAATGGCCAATTGGTGGTGGTATTGATTGTTGAAGGAAGATTTTCTAGTGTGACATTTTTAAAATGATTGTAAAAGTAATGAATTCATATTGTGGAAGGAAGATTTGTTGTAATGATTGTGGATTAAAGATTGTGCAGTTCAGTTTCCACACTCATTTTTTTTATCTTCCCTTTCACGCTTTTACATTCCCCCCCCCCCCCCCCCCACCCCCACCACCCCCAAATTCTTATTCCTAATTAACACAATAATTTTCTAATTAATCTTTTATGCACCTGTTGTGGTTAGAATTATACATTCTACAATTTTTACGTAACTCGAGCTATTTACTTATCATCATCCAAGCCTTTTCCAATCAAAATAATAAGATTGGATATTTATAACGGAAAGAACAATCTATGAAGATTGCATCAACTGTCTATTTTATTGTCGAAGTATTCAAACTATTATTAGGACATTGATTTAGAAGGTCAATTGAGAGATAGGTAGACCTTTCCTGGTTAGGTAGACCTTTCCTGGTTTTAATGTTGAAACGACCAAAAAATAATGATGAAATAGAACCTTTACCCCGAAAGTAAGAAAAAGAAAGCATGGTAGATAATTTGTTAAAGATTTGAAAGATACAAAGAATATACCTGAATTAAGAGCTAATAAATACCAATAACCCTTCATAGCTAAGGCTTGAAATTTTCTTTGGTTTGGCCCACATGATTCAAGTTCTGACCTAATAACTAACGCAAAAAATCACCAGTCCATATCAATCAAAGTTTTTCTTTGCTTCCTCCCTACATTAACTGGTAATATAAATTACGATTTAGATGATCCAATCAAAGAATCACATATGAAATAAAATTTTCTCAACAAGCACAAAGAAAACTTCTTCAAATAAGACATTATTAGCACTTAAATATGGTCGTCAGCGCAGTCCACTGCTCAGGCGTGATTCAACCTTGGATTGGTTATTCCAAAGCATCATGATCATTCTGGTCGCGGATCGCATCTGGCGGCGGCGACATAAAAGATATGCTTGATCAGCTCAACCCGATGTGGCGGATAGAAATACATTTTCTACAAGAAGTAATGTAGTAAGTTATATAAAAAAGACCAAATTAGGATTGATATTAAAACTAAATTTACTTTTACCTTGAAGTACGCAAACCAGAATGCCTTCCTCTCGTCCAAGGCATCCGAGTAGTTGGTCTATGGTCCACCATAGTTTAACCTCAAAAAATGCACCAATGATATATGTACCGTGAGGGACGATATCTATACATAGATAATTATATTAAAAAAAGTGAATATATATTTATACATGCGTAAGAAAACTAAAACTATTAATTTACTTTGTTGGTCCGTCGGCCTAAATCTCAGTCATCGTCTCGTCCGGAGGAGCACACGGAGGATCGCTCTAAAACATAGAGAACAGAGGCGCATTCGGCTAGGCCTCATCCATCTGCTCCTCGCTCTACATGGTACCGTCAGCAGAAGGAATGGTGGAGGGAGGAATAGTCTCAGACCTGGAAATGCTCATCCCAGGAGTACTGCCAGGAGGAGATATAAGTGGTCAAAAGAGTGGAGTATTCGGAGACGAGGATCCGGACCCAGTACATATCCCGAAGGAGAACTGCCGATCGGAGTGGCACGTTGTTTAGATACTCTACCTCTACCTCTGGACTGACCGAACGATCCTCGACATCCTGCCATTCCTGACTTATGATAAACAAAATGAAAGTCAAGAAAATGGTTAAGTAAGATATTACATCCAGTAAGATAATACATCCACAGCCAAAATGCAATAATATCACAAAACAATACTCAACTAAATGCTAAGTAAGATAAGCATAATATGATATATAGAGAAGAAAATCTAATTTTTTAAGATATAAACAAGTCTAAATAATAACCATAAGTCTAATCCAGAAAGATAATACAATGATAAGTCTATAAGAGACAAATCCGGGAAAAAGATCTATCATGCTTGTCTACGCTGGGGCAGAAACTAGTCCCTCAGCCACTCCGCATAGGCAGCATCTAGATGATCAATCTCCTCTATAGGTGCTGGGTGACTGGAACTCTCCCTCTAAGCTGGTGCCTGCCCAACTAGAACTCCTCGAGTATGAGTAGTAGGAGGTACCACTTCCTCCTTACCAGTAGGAGGTATCACTTCCTCCTTAATAGCCACTTCCTTTTTAACAGTAGGAGGTACCACTTCCTCTATAGGTGCCACTTCCTCATTAACAATAGGAGGTACCACTTCCTCCTTAATAGTAGGAGGTGGCTCTCTCAAGTGACGTGCTTGGGTCATGGGAGCCATATGGTAAGATAGATAAAAACAAAGAATATAATCGATAACAAATAGAAATATATGTATCCATATATTTGTCTTGATACATCATTTGGAAGGTACATGTTATATGTAGTTTCATATTTTATATTCCACAGCTAAAATATCGTACATGTCAAAGTCTAAATAGATGTTACATTCCACAGTAAAAATTTAGCACAAGTCAAAAGACTAAATGGATTTTATTTTATTTTCAATCCTTTTCTAAAAATTCATCTTCTTCGTTTTCCTCATCCTCCTCTTCCTCATTGTCACTTTCATCTACTTCATCTTCCTCTTCGGATAATTTTACCTCTTCTATACGATTAGACGTGTAATGAGAAACTTTCGTTAAGTCTACATCTACAATATTTGTTACAAGCGGTAGCACATCCACCTGATAAGCTATTTCGTCAACGTCAAAGGTATTTCTAGATTTGGTCTTGTATACTGCCCACTAGTCCGACCTCGTTGTTCCCCATTTTGGATAAGTTGTGAAGTACATGAGCTGAGCCTGACTTGATAGGATAAATGGTTCGTAGCCTTGATATCGACGTCGGTAGTTTATATCCATAAGACCATGCTTGACTATTTTTCAACCTTGATCTTGGATCGAATCGAACCAATCATACTTGAATAACACGATCTTAGTAGGCTCTATTCCATAATTATATTTTAACTCTACAATCTTCCATGAGATGCCATAAAATCATTGCATGTATCAAAATCTTTGTAGTTCGAAGATTTGATACACAAATAACTGTTTTTCGTGGAATCAAGATCTAGAAAGTTGTCTCCGATCAGGACAGTTGTTGAGTTAAACCTAAACCCATTTACACAATATCTTGGCCAGATTTTGACGGCATAAATTGGCCCCTTAGCTAGAGTTATAATAGATTCATGCTCAAGTGTTGCGTCTGGACGATCGACCTAAATACCACAAGATAAGAAATTAAGTTCAATGTTCCGTTAATTATTGTGTAAAGTGTATATACAAAAAGTAATTACCGAGCTCCTTACATATGCACTCAACCAAGAAAGAAAATTACGTCTCATTTCCTGTTCTACTTCTTCATCTGTTATGTATGGTCTATTCGACCTCACCTTGACATTAAATATGCTAAAAATAATAAAACATCGCCCAATTAGTGTAGTAATAATAATAGCGTATACTATTACATTAAGATGATGTGAACGTGGACGTATTGATTACTTACCCCTCGAGCTTCTCCACTTCATTCTCGTCGCAGTTGGATAATATATACAACTAAACAGCCCTTAGCTCGTTGTTATTCAAAAATCTCTTCTTCATTTTTTTTGAAGGCTTTTCAAATGCACGAATACTTATAGTATTGCATTATTAGATTTTTGGTACCCGTCATTGTTTCTTGGGGTTCTCATTTGATTAGTAGCAACATGAGGCTTGAAATACATGAAAATAAGTTCTCTAATTTTTTCAAGAACATATGCTTCACAAATAGAACCCTCGACCCGTGCCTTATTTTTTTACCTTTCTCTTTAGGTGGCACAACTATCGCTCGAACGGATACATCTACTGATAACCTACAGGTCTACCAACACATGCCTCATAGGAAAGATGAATTGGTAACTATTCTATAGAGTCGAAGAATCCAGGATGGAACACCCTCTCTAGCTTGCACAGTGTTATCACAATGTCCTTCTCCTGCTTTTTTAGACAATTGACGAGCAACTTAGTAGAACAAAGACCTCTAAAGAATATGCTAAGCTCTGTCAATGGATCATAAACTACCTTTGGTAAGAATTCCCAAAATACAATCAAAATTAACCTCTCTATAAATATATGACAGTCGTGGCTCTTTATACCCGTCAGTTTTTTCTCCTTCGGATCGACATATCTTCTCAGATTCGACACGTACCCATCTGGAAATTTAGACCCCTGAATCCACCTACAATGTCTAATTTTATCCTCCTTGTCCAATGAGAAAATTTTCTTCGACTGCTTATACTTCTCATTCCCTTCCTCTATCAAATACAATGCAGGGCGCATGTCTGCATATTTCTTCGTCCAACCTGGCCTTGGGATTGTCTTTCGTCTTTTCCTTTACGTCCATCACATTTTTAATTATGCTGTCAAATATATTCTTCTCGATATGCATGAAATCAAGGTTATGTCTGATTAGATTGGTGCTCCAATATGGCAGGTCCTATAATATGCTCATCTTCGTCCAGTTATGAGTGCGACCAAATCTATCAAACTTGTATCCCTTAGTAGGCTCTTCGATAGCACTTGGTAAATCTTTTACCTCTTTTCATATCGTGTCTCCGAGCAACCTTGGCGGTAGAATTGCCTTTTCCACAACGCTGGCACAAAAAGCATTCCTTTTCCTCTGAAACGGATGATCCGATGGAAGAAATTATCGATGATAATTGAAGAAATACAGTTTTTCTCCGTGTTTCAAACGAAAAGCCTAAGTGTGGTCCATGCAATACGGATATGAGAGACAACTATGAGTGCTCCATCCTGATAATATGTCATAACCAAGAAAGTCATTGATGGTCCACATAAGTGAAACCCTCATCTGAAAATTCTACTTTTTGGAAACATCATATGTGTTGGTACCTACTTTCCATAGCTGATTCAACTCATTTATCAACGGCTACAAGTATACATCGATGTTCCTCTTCAAATTGTTCAGACCCGGGATGATGATGGTTAAGAACATATATGGAGTCTTCATGCACATCCAAGGTAGTAGGTTGTACGGGTGACGATCACAGGCCAACACGAATACTGGGAGCCCAAAAGTCTGAATAGGGTAAAACTGTCGGAGGAGAGCCAAAATCTTACATTACGCGAATCTGAAGCAAAATTAGGATACTCTCGATCTAAGTGCTTCCATGCTTCTCCATCGGATGGGTGCTCCAAAACTCATTCAATCTGTACTCGACTGTGCTAACTCATGTTTTTGGCAGCCTCCTTCACAATAAATAACCTCTGTAAGCGCAGCATCAAAAAAAGTAGTGCATTGAATCAGTCGGCTTCCTTGCACAAATAGGACTTCCTGTACCAGTTGTCTTTTAGCGATCAGCACCATAAAAAATGCACACATCTTCATCCTTGTCGTCTTTGCAGTACAACATACACCCATTGTGACATGCATCAATTTTTTTGAATCCTATACAGAGCGATCTCACCATCCTCTTAGACCAGTAGAAGTCTTTAGGTAACTTAGCACCCGCCAGCAAGATCTTTATAATCAACTCCGTCAGTCGGTTGTAGATTTCATGACCTGCACCCAAAAATTAGGCATAAATCGTGGGTACGTCCAGCCTACACCATAATATCGGTGGTAGAACATTGTCTAGGTCAAAATAGCTATTTATCAATGATATCATAACCTGTCAACATATCTAAACTCTAAACGGAGGACAATAAATACATTATCAACTCACAATATACTCAATCACAATAACTATAAGGAACGTAAATAGCACGATAAAGATATAAAAAATACGAGAGGCAAAATAATATATAACTCAAATAAGTCAGTCTGTCACGACCCGTACCTGAAAATCGGGCATGAGCCGTGGGTACGTCCAGCCTACGCCGCAGAATCGGCGGTAGAATGCTGTAAAGGTCCGTTCTAGGTCAACCATATCTATCTATATCTCACAGAAAAATCCGGCATGACCTCTCCAAAAGGAGGGCAACCACGCAATATATATATATCAAAATCCTCTCCAAAAGGAGGGCAACCACGCAATATATATATAACTCTCAATCACAAAATCTAGGGGAAGAATATAAGCACGATATGATATAAACAAAGAAACAGAACCAAGAGAGCAAGAGAATCCAAAATAATACAGTCCAAGGCCAAAATAGCTACAACATCTCACAACATCAAAAGAATAAGTACAATCATCCAAAATATAACACTGAGAGCAACCCAGGAAACCCACCTAGCTAACTAGGGTGCTATAGGCGTCTCCTCGGCGCACTCCTTCTCGATCACGGGGTCACAACAGTCGTCAACACCTGGCCCGTAGAACGTCGGACAATAGTCCTCAGGATCCTCTGGAAAAAATATGCCCAGTCAGGACTGGAACGAAGTACATAACTCTGAAAGCAACTCCAAATACATGGTAAGGTGTATATGACGAGCAATAGAAAAGTATACAAGATGCACAGAAAATAAATATATGCTGGAGCACAATAAGTAGCTGCAAGTAAACTGGAGAACAATACAAGTAGTGGAAAAGTAACTGCAGGTGAGAAACATGAATACTAGCTAAGTGCCTTGAGCACAAGTTCGTTATGTGATCGGCTTAGGTTGCACATAAAAATCACTACGATAACTCCGTTATACGTGAGTTGCATAACCGACATACACATGAATATTGTTTGGCTTTGATCACATAGCCAACTCCTACTCCCCTCCCCCATTAATACTCTTGGATCCAACCATAACACGCTACGTACATGATAATAGCTCGCGCACACGAAGACGAGAGCACAAGAAGCACATGATAGCACATGAGAATCAATACCCGAAGCACATGATGAAATACACGTGATAGAGTACCCGCTGAACACGGTAAGGGGGATAGCATCTCATGACGGGATCCACTAGTACCAGCTCGTGTAATAATGTGTCAGAATCAAGTATTACAGTTCTAGAACAGGTAATATAAACGCTATCATGAAATGGAAACTATTAGAGGTAGGTACTCGCCTGATATCCTGAGCAACTGATGAGGATCGAGATCTGGACCGATATCACAAGGACCTAATGCAAAAGGCAGAATTAAACAGGGTTCTAAGGAGTTAAACTGATATAAAATAATTAAAAACAGGCTTCTAGGGCTATTCTAGGTCGAACGGGTCAAACCAGCGAAATTCGGGTTAAAAAGTCAACCCGGGGTCCAAAAAGTCAACTATAGGTCAAAACTAGGTCAAATATTGACTTTTACGGTCAACGGGGACAATTATGGTCAAAGCTAGGTCAAACTAGGGTGCCCCTGAAATTCTAGGTCAAACCGAGCTCATTAAGCTACTAAACTCTCAAACTCGCCTAATCGGGATACCGGGATACCCTCGGTATCCGATACCTCGCCCTAGGCCACGCACCCCGCCTAAACCCGCTAAAACCTATGCTAGCACGCGTAAATATATATACATAAACATATAAAAATCACTCCAATACATTTCCTAGGCTAATGCTCAAATACCCCGCTCGAAACTCAATACCTTGGATATCTCAAGGTATTGAGATACCTCGGTATCTCAAGGTATTGAGATACCGCTCTCAAACCCCTCTAACTAGCTATCTAGCTAATAATTATACACCTAGTTATTAATCTAGGCTAGGAAATATATATATCTACCATATATTTATATATCCAAGTATCTATATACCTATATATATATAGATATCCACACACATATATACAAATACCCCTTTACCTTACCCTATGCATAAATATATATGTATATATAACTATATCTAGATATCTAACTATCTATCTAGCTATAGGTATATATATCTATCATATAGATATAGGTATCTACCATATATCTACCTATCTATCTATCTATAGATATACCTATCTATCCAACTACCTATCTATCTACCTATCTAGTAATTAGATATCTAACTATCTCTATAACTTATCTATCCATATAACTAGCAATCTAACTAATAATCTATTCTAAGGATCTCTCTATCAATCTATCTCTCTATCACCTATCCACTAGAGCCATGCGGCGCTGCGAATGCTAGCTGCTGCTGCTGCTTGTGCTGCTACTGCTGCCACCTAAAACTGCTGCTGCTGCTCCCCTTGCTTCATACTGCTGCTGCTCCCCTTGCTTCATACTGCTGCTGCTGTGCTGCTGCTGCAGTGCAGCAGCAGCTGCTGCCTCTTGCTGCAGTGTTCTCCCCCTCCATCTCACAAACACACACACACACACTCTCCTATATACCTATATATATATATCACTATATATATATATATATATATATATATATATATATATATATATATATATACATATATATATATATATATATACAACTAGATAGATATATACACACACTTATATCTATATACTAACACACACACTAACACACTCACAAACACTAATACACACACACACATATAAATATACATAGCTATATATATATATATATATATATATATATATATATATATATATATATATATATATATATATATATATATATATATATATATATATATATAAACCTATTTATATATATATGTATATACACACACACATTCAAATATATATATACACATACACATATATATATATACACACATAGGCATATACATACACAAGCACATAGATATAAATACACACATATATATATAAATATATATACATAAACACACATGCATATATATAAATATACATATATATATAGACACTTATTAATATATATAGAGAGACACAACACCACTCAACCACAACACACAACAACACGTCCCACTCACGCCCAACGACCCCGACACTCACCAACATCCTAAAATATATAAAATATAACTCGAAAACTCTAGCACACACTCCCCGATACTAACCCAACGCGCACACAAGCCCGAAACAACGAAACCATGCCGAAATGGCCGTTCGGTCATTTCGACGAACACGTGGTGCGCGGTTCGGAAAACCTTCTGAAACGCACACCAAACGAACTCGGAATCGGCCCAAAATTTACCCACGAATTCTAAACAATGCCTAGATCCTAGAAAAAGTGCTACTGCATGGCAGAAACGCGCATGCACTTAGAATCGGTGACGACGAAAAACCCCAATTTCGCCCGAAACGCCCGTTTCTTCGCGATACGACTTCCCGTGTCCGAACGGAGACACGCACTCACCCTCAAGACACCCGACAACGTCTACCTAGGTCCGTCTAACCTAGGGCATCACCTAAAATTGGGCCAAATTCGGATTCCACCCGAAATTGACACAAAACCTAATGTCAAAGTCTCTAAACTCAACCAAACTAGTTCCAACTTCCTCCCACGGGTAGGCTTAGGGTCTAGGAAGGTTCTACAACACTAATTATACTACATAAAAGTAATTAGCAAAGGAAAAGTTAGGGTTTACCTCTTGGGAGTTGAAATCCCAAGCCAAAGTCTCCGATCTACTTGGAATCACCTCCCTCAAGCTCCAAGCCTCCAATTCTAGCCTCCACACTAAATCTAGGCTCCACACACCTAGGTTAGGGAAAATGCAAGGTGAGGGTTAGCATAAAGAAGAAGGAATGGAAGAAAGAAGGAAGAAAAAGGAAGAAGAACTCACCTTGAAGAAGAAGGAAGAACAAAGAAGAAGTGGAGAAGAAGAAGAAGAAGAAGAAGAAGTGAAAAAGAAGTAGAGAATGGGGATGGCTGCTGGTTTTACACGGGTAGGAGCTGCTGTGGGAACCGGCCAAGCCTAATAAAGGGTTACACAAGTCACCAATTGACCAAAATGCCCTCCTAACTTGGGTTTTGGGTTTCGGGGTTCCAAAAGCACTCAAACTAACTCCAAATCTTTCACTAAATCACTAAAAATATAATAAATATTCCTAAGCCCCAAAATAATTCTCACAAGGGTGTTGGTCGGGTCAGACATGGGTCCACTAGGGTCTGACATGGGTCCAGGCTAGCCAAAACCCTAAAACAATCATTAAAAATAATAATACAATCACTATTTAAATATAAATATAATTAATTAAATACAATTCATAATTTATCAAATAAAAATAAAAAATAACTCTATTTTCTAGAATTGGGTAGTGACAAGCCTACCCTCCTTAAAATAATTTCGTCCTCGAAATTAAAAAGACGAAACTAGGACAGGAATGCAAGGAAAGAACCATACCTCTGGGCTCGAAGAGATAGGGGTATCGCTCGCACATTTCATCCTCCCTCTCCTAGGTCGACTCACCTGGAGAGTGATGCCTCCACGCGACGCGAACCAAGGGAATAGTCTGGTTCCTCAACACCTTCTCCCGCCGATCCAGAATCTCCATCGGCTGCTCTGGATAGCTAAGAGTAGGGCCCACCTCGATCTCCGAGTGATCCAATACGTGACTGGGATCCGCCACGTACCGTCTCAACTGCGACATGTGGAACACATCATGAACTCCCTCCAGCGTAGGCGGCAACTCAAGCCTATACGCCACGGCGTCGACCCTCTCAAGGATACGAAAGGGTCCGACGAAACGTGGGCTAAGCTTCCCGCCTCCATCGAAGCGAATAGTGCCCCGCATCGGAGAAATCCTCAGGAACACCAGATCTCCAACCTAGCACAAACAAGGTCTCAGCACTTAGTCTAAAACAAGCAATCACAACTAAACACAAGAACAAAATCTAGATTCTAAGCTATACCTCGAACTCCAAAGGTCTCCGGTGGCTATCGGCCCAATGCCGCTACCTGTCCTGTGCCACCCGAAGTCTATCTCTAATGAGCTTGACCTTCTCCGCTGCATCAACCACCATCTCCGGGCCAAGCAAAGCTCTCTCACCTATATCATCCTATGACAACGGAGTGCGACACCTCCGTCCATACAACGCCTCGAAAGGTGACATCTCGATACTGGCTTGGTAGCTGTTGTTGTAAGCAAACTCTACCAAGTGCAAGTAATCCTCCCAAGAGCCTTTGAAATCCAAAACACAAGTCCGAAGCATGTCCTCAAGTGTCTGAATGGTCCTCTCTGACTAACCATCTGTCTGTGGGTGATATGCACTACTAAACTTGAGCTGGGTGCCCAAGCTAGCCTGCAAACTCCTCCAGAAATGCGAAGTAAAGCGACTGTCCCGATCTGATACTATTCTCACAGAAACTCCATGCAGTCTGACTATCTGGCGTACATACATCTCTGCTAGCCTCTCTATAGACGTACCCACTTTGAATGGTAGAAAGTGGGCCGATTTGGTCAACCTGTCCACGATGACCCAAATCGCATCCTTTCCGCCTGGAGAACGGGAAAGTCCAGAAACAAAATCCATGGTCACATGCTCCCATTTCCACTCCGGAATGGGTAACGGCTGGAGCAAACCTCCTGGCCTCTGCCTCTCTGCCTTCACCTGCTGGCACACTAAGCATCGGGATAAGAAGCGCGCTACCTCCCGCTTCATCCCGTACCACCATACATGCTGTCTCAGATCTCTATACATCTTGTTGGCACCTGGATGCATAGAGTACTGGGATCGATGTGCCTCCTGGAGAACCTTCTCGCGCAATGACCCACTCGGCACACACAACCTGGTACCGTGCCGCAAAGAACCATCATCAGCAATGGTGAAGTCATCTGACAATCCCATATGAACCTGCGCCCTGATGCTCCTCAGGGACTCATCCTCAAACTGTGTAGCCCTGATACAGTCTACCAACTCTGACTGAATCTGCAGTCCCCACATCTGCATCTCAACTCCAGGCACTATCACCTCAATGCCCAAGCTCTCTAGATCTGCCAGAAGATAACGATCTGTAGTCAGGCACATAGCTACCGGATAACTGCTCAACGCATCTGCAACTACGTTTGCCTTCCCTGGATGATACTGCAATGATATGTCGAAGTCTTTCATCAACTCCAACCATCTCCTCTGCCTCATGTTCAGCTCTTTTTGGGTAAACACATACTTCAAGCTCTTGTGGTCTGTGAAGATCTCCACACGCTCTCCGTATAAATAGTGTTTCCATAACTTCAGAGCAAAGATGACCGCTGCCAACTCCAAATCGTGGGTAGGGTAGTTCTTCTCATGAGGACGTAATTGCCTGGAAGCATAGGCAATCACCCTTCCATTCTGCTGCAACACACAACCCAGTCCCTTCCTCTATGCATCACTATAGATAGTGAATCCTCCAGAACCTGATGGCAACGTCAACACTGGAGCTGTCGTCAACCTCCTCTTCAGCTCATCAAAGGCGATCCAAACAAACTCTACGTCCTTCCGAGTCAGACTGGACAACGACTCTACAATCCGAGAAAAATCCTGAACAAATCTTCTGTAGTAACCTGCCAGTCCCAAGAAACTCCTGACCTCTGCTACTGAACTCGGAGCACTCCATGCCTCAACTGCCATAATCTTTCTCGGATCCACCGAGATACCCTCTCCAGTCACTACATGACCAAGGAATTACACCCTCCCTCGTTCACGTGCATGCAGGTTCGACTTGCCCTCCTTCATCATTGTGTGTGTGTGCATGTGTGAATATTAATTAGATTTAGCGTATTGCTTCATAATAATTTTGTTAGATATTCATTGCTAGATACTATGCAAGTAACGCTAGAAACTAGTTGTGTGTGCGTGTGTGTATAATAACTAATTGGTATATATATATATATATATATATATATATATATATATATATATATATATATATATATATATATATATATATATATATATATATATATATATATATATTGTGTGGAAATTGATTACTAGTAGTAGGTATGACTGTAATATATATATGTTGTATGGCCATAAGTGTTAATTGTGGATATCCTATATAATTGCATATGATCATAAGTGTTAACTGTGGGTATCCCGTATATTTGCATATGAGCATGTGACCCTGAATATTTGTGAGTTGGTTGCCTTGTGTACATTGACGTACTGGCTAGACATGTGTTAGTGAGTTGACTGTCTGATTTTGTACAATATTTGAAGACGTGACATATATGCAGTTAGATGCACATTCGACCCTGCTAGTTGACCAGTGTCACCCCTAGCGTAGTCTCTGAGTTCAGTATATTTATGGTTGTATGTGTGCTAGTATAACGACTGATGCTATGATATTGTATTATATTATGTATATAAGACTGTTGGATTGTTCAGACAAGACTTCAAAAATAGGACATTGGCATTGCCAGCAGAGGACCACAGGTGAGTACATTCTCTGACAGTTTTTATTATATTGATCATCTCTATGATTCTAGTTATATAGCGTACATGATTCTGACACTATAGATACACGAGTTAGCATCATCGAGGCCTGTCACGAGGAGTCATGATTGGAATCTATCGTGCTAGCTGGAAACAGGAAAATATTAGTAGATTATGTGATCATACCCCACTCTACATGCATCATAACTCACCCTACACCTCACGTCGGGTGCAGCCTGACCATTACATGCCTCATAGCCTGTTATGTATGATTAGCCTGACTATTACTTACATCATAGCTAACTGGATGGTTAGCCTGGCCTTACATGAATCATAGCTAATCATATGTAACAAGCCTGATCTATCCCAAGCCGATCACATGATAGACTAATATTTCATACACTTAGCTAGATATTCTATACATGTATTTCCAGTTTATTATTCTAGCATTCACTTATATTCCAGTTCATTGTTCTAGCATGCACTTGTATTTCTGTTCATTGTTATTTATACCATTGATGATGATATGTGCTCCAGCATTTCTTATTCCAGTATTTTATTATCTCCAATATTCTTATATCCAGTATTTATATCCATCTTGTATTTCTTTACACAGCGTTATAGTTTTTGTCAATATACATGGAACTATTGTTAGTGCTTGTACTTCGCTCCAATCTGACTGAATATTTTTCCAAAGGATCTTGAGGACTTTTGTCCCACACATTATGGACCAGGTATAGATGCAGACTTCATACCAGAGAGCTTAGAAGAGTCCCTTCCTTTAGAGGAGACACTACCTGCAGATGTTTAAACAGTTATTATTGTATGCATTTTGAGTTTATGTTGAGACTTATGTTTAGACTTATGTTGAGTTTATTTTGAGACTTGTGGAGACTATTTATGATGGACAACTCGACTATAGTTTATCTCTATTTGAGATATTGTGTTGACTTATATCATTACTTCTTATCTTTTATCGTGCCATTTATTTTTTATAGTTATTGTGATTGAGTATACGTTATGATCTGTTGAAAGATATATATTTTATTGTCCTCCTTATGGAGTTGATATTATTGACAGGTTGTGAGTTATGTTTAGTTTTATTCAGACCTAGACAACGTTCTACCGTCGATGCTGCAACGTAGGCTGGACGTACCCACGACTCATGTCCAAAGTATGAATCATGCGTATCCTCTAGGATATGAATCATGCGTATCCTCTAGGGTACGGGTCATGACACAAGATCCTTCGAAGTCTAACATACATGATCTCAGCATATCCTCTAGGATATGAATCATGTGCTCTGACCGACCGTCTGTCTGTGGATGGTAAGCAGTGCTGAACTTGAGTTAGGTGCCAAGACTCTCATGTATGCTCCGTCAAAATGGAATATGAATCTTGAGTCACGATCAGACACAATACTAACTGGTACTATATGTAACCTTATAATCTGTCATATATATATGTCGGCTAGAATCTCTGTGGACTGTCCAACTCTGAACGATAAGAAATATGCCAATTTGGTGAGTTGATCCACAATAACCCAAACTGCATCCTTTCCACTGGGGCTTCTTGGAAATCCTGTAACAAAATCCATAGTGATATGTTCCCACTTCTATTCGGGTATGGGAAGCGGCTGTAATATACCAACGGTTCTCTGATGCTCGGCCTTAACTTGCTGACAAACCAAATATTTTGCTACAAACCGCGCAATCGTTATCTTCATCCCATGCCACCAAAAGTACTACCTCAAATCTCGAAATATCTTCGTACCTCCCGGATGAATAGAGTACATGGAGTTATGTGCTTTAGATATCAACTCATGTCTCAACTCCCCATTCAGAATATATAGACGATTTCCATACCTTAATGTTTCGTCCTCATGTATTCAAAGTCCTGTCTGCATGTCGGCTTTCGCCTTCTCTTTAAATCTCCGAAACCTAGCATCTATAGGCAATGCCGCCTTAATCCTCTCCACTAGTGACTTAACCTCAAGATTTGCCAACTGCCTACTCTGCCTTGGCAAAATAACCTCTATCCTGAGCTCCTTTAGGTCCTCTAATAGCTGGGGCTACGTCGTCAAAAAATAAGCTGCGGGCTTTCTGCTGAATGTGTCTACTACAAAGTTTGCCTTGCCTGGATGGTACTACAAATCTATATCAAAATTGACTATCAACTCTAACCAACGCCTCTGCCTCATATTGACATCTTTCTGAGGATAGACATACTTCAGACTCTTGTGAACAGTAAAAATTTCTACCCTCTCTCCGTAAAGATAGTGCCTCCAAATCTTTAATGCAAATATTATCGCAGCTAGCTCGAGATCGTGCGTCAGGTAGTTCTTCTCATGAAACTTCAGCTGCCTCAATTCATAAGTGATAATTTTGCCATGTTGTATCAAAATACATCCCAGTCCACTACCTGACGCATCACTATAAACTACGAATCCTCCCGATCCTGAAGGAAGAGTCAAGATCAGTGATGTCGTTAATCATCTCTTCAACTCCTCATAGTCCTTCTAGAAATCTTCCATCCATGCAAACTCATGGTCCTTACGCATCAACCGCGTGATAGGCTCTGCAATCCTTGAGAAGTTCTCTATGAACCTCCGATAATATCCAGCAAGTTCGAAAAAACTTCTCACTTCCGCAACTGATTTAGGTGTGGGCCAAGTTTTTATTGCAGCAGCGTTCTTCGGATTAACTGTAAGTCCTTCTCCTGAGATGATATTTCCCAAGAAAGGTACCCTATCCAGACAAAACTCATATTTGTTGAGCTTGGCATACAACCTCTTATGTCTCAACGTCTCCAGTATGATTCTGAGATGCTCCTCATTCTCTTTGTGGCTCTTGGAGTATACCAAGATGTCATTAATAAACACAACCACGAACTTGTCTAAGTACTTATGGAAGACTCTATTTATCAGACTCATAAACATAGCTGGTGCACTGGTTAAACCTAACGGCATAACTAAGAACTCATAGTATCCGTAGTTGGTCCTGAAGGCTGTCTTTGGTATATCCACTTTCCGTACTCTAATATGATGATAATCGGATCTACGATTGATCTTTAAAAATACACGAGAACCACTCAACTGATCGAACAGAACGTCAATACGCAGCAAGGGATACCGGTTCTTGATGGTTATGACGTTCAGTGCCCTGTAGTCAATACACAAGAGTACCATCCCATCCTTATTCAGCATAAAAAGTATGGATGCTCCCCATGGTGAAATACTGGGCCGAATAAAACTATTCTTCAGAAGATCATCAACTTGCTTCTTCAATTCCACCAACCTATCACTTTAGTCGGTATACTGATAAAGTGATAGGCTCCGCTCCTGGAGTCAAGTCTATTGTAAAATCTATTTTTTGATCAGGTGGTAAGCCTGAAAGATCATCGAGAAATACATCCACAAACTCTGATATAACCTTTGGGTACTCGGGCTCCCCTTCTTCAGAGAGTGCCTTAAGTGTAGGTTGAACACCTTGCTCTTTGTCTCTCCAAAACTTAAACTCCAGATGTCCGAGCGGTCTAAATATAACCTGTCCATGTCGACAATCTAGAGTCGCATGGTACTGACTCATCCAGTCCATACCAAATACAATATCATAATCCGTCATAGAAAAGATCAAAAATTGAGCTCGCATCTCTCTCCCACATACTACTACCGAACAAGATCTACAAATGTCACTAACTGGAATAATTCTCCCTCCCATAAGAATTCTCATAGTCTTTAGAAGGGGTGCGGTAGCTACTCTATGTGTGGCTACGAAGATAGAAGTTATGAATGAATGCGATACTCCAGAATCGAATAAGGCTACAGCAGGTAATGAAGCTACTAATATAGTACCTGTAATGACCTCTCCTGCAGTAGCTTCCTCTTCAATAGTTATGGCAAATGCCTGCACTCGCCTTTGAGCTGGTCCTCTCTGCTTCCGAGCTTGCTGGAATTATGCTGCATGTTGTGCCAAAGGTGGCCTCTGCTGATACCCTCCTGGAGCTGGTGGTCTGAATCCTCTAACTCCCGTCTGTGGTGCTCCCAATGCTGGATAAGCTGGCCTAGGTGGCTGTTGGGCGGGTCTTAGTGCTGGTAAGGCTGGTTGGTGAATCATAGGTACCCTTGTACAGTCATGTGTTGAGTGCTGTCCTGATCCACAAACCAAGCATAGTCCCAATTTGTGTCTGCACTCGTTCTCAATATGACCTCACTTGCCACAATATTGAAATATTGGTGGTGCCTACAAGGCTGTTCTAGGTGGCTGGTGCATGTGAGGTCTCTTTGTTGCTCTTTCCTGTGGTGCTCTAGCTGGTGCTGATGTGAACTGCCATTTCTGGATGGACTCTCTTCTGGTGATGCACTCCATGTGTCGTACTGCGGTAAGGATATCAATGAATAAAGTAGGTACAACAGAGCCGATCAATCTCTTTAGCTCAAAGCTAAGTCCGTCAAAGAACTTCTCTGCCTTCTTCTCTTCTGTCGGAATCATAGTAGGGGCGAAGCCACTCAAACGAATAAACTCTGCATTGTACTCTTCTACCGTCATGTTGCCTTGAGTGAGACGGTTAAATTTATCCCTAAATTCTGCTCTAGCAATGGCCGAAATATACATCTCCTGGAAGAGTCTAGATAACTCCTCCCAAGTGACTTGGTCTAAACCTAGCCGACTTTCCTTGGATAGCGACCAATGATGCTCATTGCCTGTCAACTGCATCTTGACAATAATTATCTAATGCTCTCTAGAAAGATTAACTGCTTCTAATTAAAGTTGAGTATTTGTGAGCCACTCATCAACGTCAGTGGGCTCCTCCTTGCCTGAAAAGGTACGTGGCTTCAACTGACAAAAATCTGAGATGGATCCCGTCGATGGTTGCCTAGCTTGTGGGGTTGAATGCTCTAGTATTGTCACTAGGCTGTTCTTTAAGTTCTCCACTTGGCGTTGTTGGGCCTCTTGATGAACCTGTTGTTGTGCTTGCATCATTGCCTAGAATATTTGGAACATCTGTTGTCCATCCATAAGCTAACCTGGTGGAAAAATTGGCATCGGTGGAATAAACTGTGACGGTGGTGGAATATCGTCTCGCCGGAACCTCGAGACGTGTTGATCTGCTTCATTGCTTTGTTGTGTAGAGGGATATCCACTTAGTGGTGTCACTCCATCATTGTAGGTGATAAAAGTACCTTGTGGTGTACCCGCAGGAGTCTTATCGCTGGCTCGTGGATCCATTACTCTGCACATAAAGTATACTATAAGAGTTGCACAGGGGAATCAAAGTAGGATGCAACTCAAGAAATTATTTTGAAGTCGATATAGAGGTCAAGAATAGGTCAACTAGTGGATGAGATCCTATAATTTATTCTATCCTAATTTACAGGCTTGTTTGGTTCTATATTTGGAATCTGAAGCAATATATTGTCTTAACTGCATGGGCCACCACAAAAACTATGTTATGCCCCAGTCCCAAAATACCAAGGGACTAGCCACGTAAAAATGGCCAGCAGTATAACTGGAGAATGCAAGGACTCTACTATATCCTGGTTGTGAGGATCATTCACCGTTGGAGGTGGTTACAGGATTATTGAGCATCAAGTCCAATTTTAACATGTCGCAAGAATGCTATAATCGACTGCTCGATTTGATTATAGAGATCTTGCCCGAGGGTGCAAAGTTGTCTAAAGACTTCTATCGATCTAAGAGGATGGTGAGATCGCTTTGGATGGGATACGAGAAAATTGATGCATGTCGCAACGGGTGCATGTTGTACTACAAAGACGACAAGGATGAAGATGCGTGCAGATTCTATGGTGTTGATCGCTACAAGGCCACTGTTAGAGGAAAGTCTGTCGGTGCAAGGAAGCCTACCGATTCGATGCACTACTTGCCTTTGACGCCGCGGTTGCAGCGGTTGTTTATGGTTAAGGAGACTGCAGAAAACATGAGTTGGCACAGGCAAAAACAGATCGAAGGAGTATTGGATAATCCATCCGATGGAGAAGCATGGAAGCACTTTGATCGAGAGTATCCATATTTTGCCGAGGAAGTACGTAATGTCAGATTGGGGCTCTCCTCTGACGGTTTTACCCCATTCGGACTTTCGGGCTCCCAGTATTCGTGTTTGCCTGTGATCGTCACTCCGTACAATCTACCGTCTTGGATATGCATGAAGACTCCGTATATGTTCCTAACCGTTATTATTCCGGGTCCGAACAATCCGAAGAGGAACATCGATGTGTATTTACAGCCTTTGATATATGAGTTGAATCAACTGCGGGAAGTAGGTGCCAACACATACGATGTTTCTAGAAAGCAGAATTTTCAGATGAGGGCAGCACTTATGTGGACCATCAACGACTTTTTGGCCTATGGAATGTTATCAGGATGGAGCACCCATGGTCGTCTCTCATATCCGTATTGCATGGACCGTACTTAGGCTTTCCGTTTGAAACACGGAGCTAAACCGTGCTTCTTCGATTGTCATCGATAATTTTTGCCGAAGGATCATCCGTACCGGAGGAACCGGAATGCTTTTCGTGTGGGAGTTGTGGAGAAGGCTAATCCACCGCCAATGTGGCCCGGATGCATGATATGGGAAGAGGTAAAAGATTTACCAAGTGCTATCGAAGAGCCTGCTAAGGGGTACAAGTGTGACGGATTTGGTCGTACCCATAACTGGACGAAGAGGAGTATATTCTGGGATCTGCCATATTGGAGCACCAATCTGATCAGACATAACCTTGATGTCATGCATATCGAGAAAAATGTGTTTGATAATATAATTAATTCTGTAATGGAGGTAAAAGGGAAGACGAAAGATAATCCTAAGGCCAGGTTGGACTTAGAAGAAATATGTAGACGTCCTGCATTGCATTTGATAGAGGAGGGGAATGGAAAGTTAAAGCAACCTAAGTCAGTTTTCTCACTGGATAAAGAGGATAAAGGTAGACTTTGTAGGTGGATTCAGGGTCTAAAGTTTCCAGATGGGTACATGTCGAACTTGAGAAGATGCGTCGACCTCAAGGAGAACAAGCTGGTGGGTATGAAGAGCCACGATTGTTACGTATTCATGGAGAGGTTAATTCCGATTGCATTTCAGGAATTCTTACCGTAGGTCATTTGGGACCCATTGACAGAGCTGAGCATATTCTTCAGAGATCTTTGTTGTACTAAGTTGTTCGTCGATCGTCTAGAAAAGCAAGAGAGGGACATTGCGGTAACACTATGTAAGCTCGAGAAGGTGTTTCCTCCTGGATTCTTTGACTCTATAGAGCATTTGTCAATTCATCTTTCCTATGAGGCACGTGTTGGTGGTCGTGTCGGTTATCGGTGGATGTACCCCTTCGAGCGGCATCTGAATCACCTAAAGAGAAAGGTGAAAAACAAGGCACGGGTTGAAGGCTCTATTTGTGAAGCTTATGTTCTCAAGAAGATTACAAACTTTTGCTCGACGTATTTCAAACCGCATGTTGCTACTAATAGGACGAAAGCTCCGAGAAATGATGACGCATATCAGGAATCTAATGATGCAATACTCAAAGTATTCAATGCGTCCGAAAAGTCTTTGGGAAAAATAAAGAATAGATATTTGAATGACGATGAGCTAAGGGCTACTCAATTGTATATATTACTCAATTATGATGAGGATGAAGTGGAGAAGCTAGAGGGGTAAGTAATTAATACGTCTACGTTTACATCATCTCAATGTAATAGTATAAGATACTATTATGCTACTAATCAGCAGTTGCTTCATTGTTTTTCAGCACATATAATGATGAGTTGAGGTCAGTTAAACCCTACATAACAGACGAAGTAGTAGAACAAGATATGAGATGCCATTTTTCTTCTTGGTTAAGCGCATATATAAGATGCTTGGTAATTACTTTTTGTTTCTGCACTTGCAAAACAAATAACTTACTATCGCTACTTTGGTATTTAGGTCGATCGTCTAATATCACCCGAGACTGAATCTATTAGAACTCTAGCCAAGGGACCAATTACTGCCGTAAAAATATGGCCAAGTTTCTGTGTGAATGGGTTCAGGTTCAAGTCAACAAATGCTCCTATCAGAGACAGCTTTTTGGATCTTGATTCCACAAAAATAGTTGTTTGTGTATCAAATCTTCGAACTACAAAGACGTCAATCCGGGCAATGCTTTTTTTGGCATCTTACGAGAGATTGTGGACTTGACATATAATTATGGCACAGAACCTGCTAATATCGTGCTATTCAGGTGTGAATGGTTCGATCCGATTCAAGATCAAGGTTGGAAAATTGACAAGCATGGCCTTGTGGATATAAACTACAAGCGTAGATATCAAGGCTACGAACCATTTATCCTATTAAGTCAGGCTCAGCTCGTGTACTTCACAACTTATCCTAGACGGGGGACAGCGAGGTCGGATTGGTGGGCAGTATGCAAGACTAAAGCTAGAAATACCTTTGACATTGACGAAATAGCTTATTAGGAGGACGATCTACCTCTTGTAACAAATATTGTAGATATGGACTCAACGAAAGTTACTCATTACACGAGTAATAATATAGAAGATGTAGAATTATTCGAAGAGGACGACGAACTAGATGAAAGTGAAGACGAGAAAGAAGAATAGGAGGACGAGGAAGGCGAACAAGATGAATTTTCTGAAGATGATTGAAAATAAAATATATTGCATGTAGAATGTAACTATATTTTGACTGTAGAATATAGATCAAGGTTGGAAAATTGACGAAGTAGATGTACCCATTAACGAATATATGTATTATATTTTGACTGTAGAATGCTTTGAGATATGCATCACATTTCGACTGTAGAATGTACTATATATTTGTGTTTCTCTATATTCATCATATGTTGTTATCAGATATGACAGGACAATGAGGAGGATTCGGCAGGTCCCGAGGTAGACAGAGTGCCACTCCGATACTGCCTACTGTTGGTTCTGGATCATCGTCGCCCAGTACTCCAGTATATCGATCACTCACATCTCCGACTGTTGGGACGGGTAGTTCCTGGCGTGATAGTACACCCTCGTCCAGCGTTCTCCTGTTGACGGAACCATGGGAACAGATGAGCATGTCGAGGAGTTCGTGCCCACGTTGTCCCAGCATCAGCAAGATCCTCCATGCGCACCTCCGGAGGAGACGAGGACAGAGATTTGGGCCGACGGTACAAAGTAAGTCAATTAGATGGTTTAGTATATATTTGTATTTCTCTTTATTCATCGTATATTGACTTTTTCAGTAATCTAAATTATTATCTCTGTATAGATATCGTCCATCGTCGGTTCAGAGACGCCTGGGCCAATTTCTGAGGAACAACTACGGTGGCCCTTGGATCAACTACTATGAGGCTCCGAAGGAGAGGAAGGCGTTCTGGTTTGCGCACTTCCAGGTAAAAGTATATTAAATAAATCCTCTAATTTGTGCATATTATATAACTTATTCGTGATGCTAACTTACTAAATTATTTATTGTAGCAAACGTATTTTTATCCTCCGTACCGGACCGAGTTGATCGAGCGGCTCTTTCCTACCGTTGCCGCCAAGCTTATCCGAGATGCTCTGGATGACCAGAAGGCTCATGATTGTGCTGGAAAACTGATCCAAGGTTGGATCATGCCTGAGCAGTGGACTGCGATGAGGGCTAGATTCGACGATCCGAGCTACAAGGAAAGGTCTAAGAAGGCCAAGGCGGCTAGGCTGAATGCTGCCAAGTGGTATGGTGGCTCGATTCCGATGACGAAATATTTCCGTCGTTTGGTATGTTTTTTGTTTTAAAATATATTATTTTAATATAAGTACCATAAAATGGTACTTGGAAAAAATATTTAAGTTTAGTAATAAATAATATATTTTTAACAGGTACAGAGGGGTGAGGATGCAAATATGGTGACCGTCTTCTTGGCCACCCATCGCAAGGACGGAAATCTCAGTGATGAGAGGGCCTCACAGACCTATGTAAGTATTACTTTACTTTGTGTTAATTTTAATATAACTTAGGCAATTTTTGAGTTTCCAAACCTTTCTAGGCCGAGTATCTTAGGCTGCGTGAGCGGGCGACTGCTAGTGCACCTACACCTGGAGAGGCTGATACTTCGTCGCAGCCCGCTCCATCTCCGTCGGCGGACGACCTGTGGTTGACCGCAGCTGGTGGTCTCCAGAGGGGTACGTACTACGGTACAGGCTCCTATGGTGCCCTGGTTGCGACGCAGTCATCTAGGGCCTCCCCAGCAGCTGCGCATTCCACACATCCCTCGCAGTCGCAGCCCTCGCAGTCGTCGGCCAGAGTCCAGGAGGCCGTCCAGGAGGCCGTTGACCGTCAGATTGCGTCTCTCCGTGACGAGTTGCTGGGAAGTATGGAGGAGCAGCCCCGGTCCCAGCCACAGGCGGACGATCCGATGCTCATCGCACGATTGGATATGCTCGACCGCAGCATGACAGAGCTACGGGATTTGACAAATGATATTAGAGCCTCCAATGACCGCAACATCATGGAGCTGCAGGCGTCACAACTATCGATGGACGAGAAGCTGACGATGATGCAGGATTCAATGGTTCATAGCAGTACGAGGCTGTTATCTACCCTGGATTCTTACAACCAGCGACTCGCAGACTTGGAGGGGGCACGGCCTCCTGGTGCGCCTACATCAACACAGACTCCACCGACGTCACTGCCTTCTCCATCGACATCGGTGTCGATTCCACGAGACGAGTATAAGGAGTTCTTATCCTTCAAGCACGACGGTGGTCAGCCTCCTGCAGATCCGCAGTAGTATAGTTAGTTACTGGATATTTATATTTTTTTATTATTTAGGATGCGATTGTATGGATATAAATTTGCCATATTCTTTACGTTTACGATAAGATTTGCTGGATGCTTTCTTTTCTTCAAATTTTATTATATTATTCATATTTTGGTTTACAACTGATGACTGATACTTGGCCTGTATTTACCCAGTGTACTAGAATTTTTTCCCTTGGTGCTGCTACTGTGTTCTTTATTCAATTATTTCTACTACCATCATATACCTGATAATGAACCCAAGGGGGCTGGTAAACCCAGAAATGCAATTTTTTTATTTTTTTTTGAAAATTAGCGACGTTTAGCGACATTCACTTACATCGCTAAATACGTCGCTAATTAGCGATGCTGTAACAAGTCGCTAAATACGTCGCTAATGACGTCGCTAAAAACGTCGCTAGAATCGACCTGGAAGCTTGAGTCTGAGATGAGGAAAAAGTTTTCTTCATTATTTCATAGTGTGTCACGCCCCAGTCCCAAAATACCGAGGGACCAGACACGTGGCAATAGCCAGCAGCACACACCGATGGACAAACCCAATTTAATGGATCCATCGGGGCGTACTTAAGCTGTAATGCAACAATAAGGGTCTAGATATACTAATCTCATCCACAGAACTGAATACAACAATATCAGAATCATAAAGCAAGATAAATCTCAATAAAATATAAACTCGGGAAAATAACCCGATAATGAGTCTGATATATCTGTCAGGATACAAGAATAAAGATAACCACAGCAAATACTGAGTATGGAACAGTATATACTTAGAAGATACCCTCGGTGATCACTCGTCTACTGGATCTGGTACTGCTCCAGTGCCTGCTCCTGCTTCTTCTCCTGCTAATGCTCCTGTCCCGTGTAACTCGGGGTCGATCTCGTCTGCTAATCCTGGGGACATAGTCCGGTATCCAGGTCCTCAGGGGACATAATAAGGTACAGAAGATACAAGCCAAAATGCAGTATAATAGTAAATAAAATAAAAAGGGTAAACTATATAACCATCTATGTGAAATACAAATGAGAGTTTTAGTCATACTCGGGCTGAGACTACTACAGGATCAGTATCGGAGAAACCCATAGCAGTATTTCCTCGAAGGGCCAGTACGGTACCAAAGATCTGTTGCCAGAGTCTGAGGCACTTCTATTAAAATATTATATATATATATATATTCAGCCTTTTGTATGGTAAATCTCTCCCCACCCAATGTAATCACACGTCTCATATCCGTGACACGCAAGATCAAATCTAATGCAACCAGTCATAATGAAATCTAAGCATGTATAATATATATGTCATAAACCTGTATCCTATACAGAATCACCATGAATATCTCAGAAGATTCCGTCTCATGAATAGTGTCAAGTGTTCTGGGTATAATGTACTTAATAAGACAAGTACGAGAATGTATCGGGTCTCGGTATCCATGTCTAGGTGACGTTACACAACTCCGCGTACGGTATTGGCACCCGACTATTAATCAGACGCTAAGTAAGTCACACGGTCCTAGGTCAAGCATGCACAACAATATAAATACAGTCAAAAGGATAAATAACAAGAACTGCAAGTTTGGCAAGGTACACTTGCCTGGGGTTGGAATACCAACAGCTGTCCCTGTATCAGTGGATCTTGTAGGTACTCCTCCAAAAGCTGAAATAAATATCACCAACAGTCTCAGAAAATATCAAATAGCTAGAAACGCCTGTCCTTAAGTCCAATTTGGACACAGGGGCAAAAATGACAGTTTTTGGTCAAAGCGGGGTCCACATGTGGACTGCTTTGCACCGAAAAACGTATCAGGGTCAAAAGTCTCCAAATTCGTCAAACTTAGTGTCAACAAGTCAGGAACGATGATACGAACCCAACGTATTGCTACGAGTCCACGATACGCAATTTTGTCAACGTTCTCAGAATCGAACCAAACTTGGGTCACAGGACCAGCGTATTGCTACGAGTCCGATGGCGTAAGTTTTGTCTCGATCCGACGTGTGTACACAAAGTTACAATATGTTCTAGAACAGGCAGATACGGGGCGTTGTCGGTGGATACACGTTGATTTCGGTGTGCACGCACATCCAAATCAACTTCTGCAAAATCTTGCACGTCCGTATCAACGGCACGCACGTTTCGATGAAGACCGCGCACGACCAAGTCGTCCTGTTTGGCGGGGCACACTCAGTTCCGGGGTGAAACTAGGCGTTGGTTTTCCTGTTTTAGGATCGCGGTTTGCGATCACCACAGGACGCGACGTACCGAGCGGGTTACACGGGCATCGAGAGGGTTACACAGCCTACGCGTCATAACTGACGGAACAAAAATTGGAGCAACGAGGAGAGAGAACGGGTTACCTGAACAGGGCTCCATAGAACTGGGTTCTTCGTGTCCGCGAGGAGATGCGACACGGGAAAACTGTGTCCGGTTGCTGTGTCCGAGCTGTGCCTGATCTAGGGTTTAGACTTTTATTGGCCGGAGGCGACGCTGCGGCTAGGGCTCAGGGGGATTCGCCGGAGGACTGCGGCTCGGGCGGAGGCTCGTCTGCGGCCGGCGCTTGGGTGCTGGGGAGAGGCGAGGTCGGCAGCGGGTCGTCGAGGGCTGAAGTGGGGAGGAGTTCGGGATGGGTGGCCGGACTGCTGGTGGCTTGTGGTGGTGGTACGGGGGATGAATGAGGCTGGTCGAGGAGGTTCGATGAGCGGTGGACGGGGAGAGGGTCGTGGTCGAGGATGGGCGGAGGAAGGTGAGGTCAAGCGGGGCTGAGTGGAGGAGAGAGGAGATGGGGGTGCTCGGCTGGGCTAGGGCAGAGGAGAAGAGGCGGTGAGGCGAAGGCGGCCGGGAGTTCGTCGAAGGGGAGGAAGTGGAGTCAGGGACGAAGCCGAGGGGGCTAGGGTGGTCGGAGCGACTGTGGGGCGGAGGAAGGTGGTGTAGATGGGGCTCGTCAGAGGGGGCTGAGAGGGGGGAAAGTGGCGCTCGGGCGTCGGGCACGGCGGGGAGAGAGGGAAGGCGGAGCTAGGGTTTCGGCGAGCTAGGGCAGCCGGGGGTAGACGGAGGAGAGGGGAGGAGATTAGGGTTCAGGCAAGCGGGGTTATTTATAGGGGTAGCCGCCTAATCAGAACAGTGAATCCGATTTGGATTCTGACTTGTTTCGATCGGGTTTGGGTCAGGTCGGCGGGTCGGGCGGCGGATCCGGCCCGATCCGCTAAGGCTAGGGTGCGGGTTTGGGTCTGCGGGTTTCGGGTCAGGTTTAGATCCGAATCCGACCCGATAAGGTTGGGTTCGGTTCAGTTGAACCGGGTCTGGGTTGGTTTAGTTTATTTTGGAAATAAAACCGGGTTTATTTCAGGGTTTAATTACGACTTGGTTTTTAGGGCTTTAAAAATATTTTCGGAGTCCACTAAATTCACAGAAAATTATCCTATATCCAGTTTTCTATTTTACACCATAAAATATTATTTCCATAATATTTTAATATTAATTAATATTATTTAAAAATCAATTAAATTCAAACTACCAAGATTTTAATTACAGAAAATCCTAAAAAATTACAGAAAATTGTGAAAAATCCAAATTAAAAAATTTTGAAAAATCAGGGGGTTACATAGTGGTAGGTTATATTCTTAAGTTTCGTGGATGTAACTTCCTATTAGTTGGTTAGGATGTGGTGCCTATTCGGGGAGCGCGGCTAAGAAATATAAATCGGTATCGTTCGATCGGGATAGATTGAATCAAGATCTTATCCTCATTATGGATTTGATTCTTCGGAATTGATTCCCATATTCAGTGGACTGTGCCCCAAGGATGGACATAGCGACAAAGTCAAGAGGGACCTCTCCGCTACAAGTTTTCTTGCCTAGTTTTCGCTGTCGCCTTGTTGCTTTCGTGCTTTGAGTTAGTTTTTGGATTTGCATTTTCTTCAACAGTTTTGATGGATTTTATCGCTTTCATTCATTGAATTGTATTCCATTCCCGAGTTTGAAAAGAGTAGAAGAGGTATTGATCAGCTGTTTGTGGTAATGTAGGTGATCGTGCAGTAGACATCGTACAAGCGGAGCCTTGAAGCACCTTTTTCCTCTCCTTTCTCCAACCAACTAGTGAGTGGTTATATTCTATTTAGTTGACCCTTCTTCCAAGTTTTCACATCAAAAATCTTGCATTCTTGCCTGTTCCGATCAAACGATACCATAATAACTAAAAGAAGTCAAGATAAAAAGGAAAAGACTTGGATTACTTTATGCTTGTCAATCAACTTGTGAACGGTTACCTTGTTGTATGATAGTTCGTATCGCAAGTTATTCATAATGCTTCAATTCTAGTTAGAATGTATACTTCTTCTATAAATTTGCTATGTATAGAACACACTTTGCTATGCAATATATTAATCAGGAAAACTATGCAAGACAGATCATGCCATGTGATTGTCTCGTGCTCGTATTGCCTTAGACTGCATCAAGTGATTGCTTAGTATATACTGTTTGATCACGGACAACTTGTGCACAAGGGTTTTGGTTTCCGCGAACGGTCGCCGGGGCACTAGGACCGATCCGATCTGGACGGAATAAATTATATAGTCGTTTGGTAATGGACGGAATGTTATATAGCGGAGCTCACCACCTGCGTTGTATATCATTCTCGTCTCGAGACTATAACTCGTCCTTTATGGCATCATGCAAGTGATCCCCTTGTATATTTAAACTTTGCAAGCTAATTATGTCTTCGTGGCAGGGAAGGTCATGGTAAGTATTTGTGCAGGTGGTTCAGACAGGTAGGTAAAAGTCACCGAACGGTGGCACGTTTATTTTAGTAAATTTTTATATCAATGCTTGGTTATAAAATGAACTAAGGCAAGATATAAAGACTACAAAAATAACTTGCATGCTTCATATAAAGAACTTGTTATTTGGTATAGTTGGGTTAGCTCGCCTTCACCAATGCTTCTTTGGAATCGATTTTCATATTCAGCGGACCATGTCCCGAGGATGGACTTAGCGGCAGAGTCAAGAGGGACCGCTCTGCTGCAAGTGTTCTTGCTTAGTTTTCGCTGTCGCCTTGTTGCTTTCGTGCTTTGAGTTGGTTTTTGGATTTAAGTTTTCTTGAATAGTTTCAATGGAATTTATTGCTTTCGTTCATTGAATTGCATTCAATTTTGAGCTTGGAAAGAGTAGAAAATGTATTGATCAGCTGTTCGTGGCAATGCAGGTGATCGAGCAGTAGACGTCGTGCGAGCGGAGTCTTGAAGCACCTATTTCCTCTCATTTCTCTAACCAACTAGCGAGTGGCTATATTCGATTCAGTTGACCCTTTTTCCAAGTCTTCACATCTAAAATCTTGCATTCTTGTCTGTTCCGATCAAACGATACCATAATAACTAAAAGAAGTCAAGATAAAAAGGAATAGGCTTGGATTACTTTATGCTTGTCAATCAACTTGTGAACGGTTACCTTTTTGCATGGTAGTTCGTTTAGCAAGTTCTTTATAATGCTTCAATTCTAGTTAGAATGTATACTTCTTCTATAAATGTGCTATGTATATAACACACTTTGCTATGCAATATATTAATCATGGAGACTATGCAAGACAGATCATGCCATATGATTATCTCGTGCTCGTATTGCCTTAGACTGCATCAAGTGATTGCTTAGTAGACACCGTTTGATCACGGACAACTTGTGCACAAGGTTTCTGGTTTCTGGGACACTGGGACCGATCCGATCCGGATGGAACAAATCGTATAGTCGTTTAGTAATGGACGGAATGTTATGTAGCGGGGCTCGCCACCTGCGTTGCATATCATTCTCGTCTCGAGACTATAACTCGTCCTTTATGGCATCATGACAGTGATCTTCTCGTATATTTAAACTGTGCAAGCTAATTATGTCTTTGTTGCAGGGACGATCATGGTAAGTATTTGTGCAGGTGGTTAAGACGGGCAAGTAAAAGTCACCGAACGGTGGCACGTTTATTTCAGTAAATTTCTATATCAATGCTTGGTTGTAAAATAAACTAAGGCAAGATAGAAAGACCACAAAAATAATTTGCATGCTTCATATAAACAACTTATTATTTGGTATAGTTGGATTAGCTCGCCTTCACCAGTGCATTTCGATGTACTGACCCTCGTTGCAATAGGTTCCCCGCACCAAGGAGACCCTGCGAGGAGCTAAAGTTATTTTCCAATCCAGTCAACAAATCGACGCGCTCTGATCGTGCCTCGAAGAAGTGTTTTGAAGTTTCACGGAGCTTGTCCACAAACTTATACAGCTCCGTGGGAAGGCGATAGCTTCACCAGAAGGTCTTTAACATTTTGAAGTTTTAGTAGAAGGATGTAATGTACAGGATGGCTATCTCATTTTGAGTCCACTTTTGTAAGCCCGTGTGACAATCATCTGACTCATTCAAGAGTTTGTAAAAGATATTCATTATCAATAAAGAGAACTTTTTCATATTTCAACACTTTGTGTTTCAATTATCTGCATAATATGAATATGTGCTCATTATATATAATACCTTAGCCTTGTGCGTTGCGCAACCTAGGCACGCACGACATCACGTCCGGGGGACTACTATCGATTCCACGGAATAGGGACGTGGTAAATTACGTCGCTAAATTATTTTAGCGACATTATATTATCTATCAGCAATATTTTTAGGCGTCGCTAATATGTGTTATTCTGGTAGTGCATATTCCACCAACATATTCAAAACATCATTCCCACCTTTGGGATTCCTATGACGCCTTCCCTATGATGATTGGGCACTTTGGAATGTAGTACCCTTCCTATTAGTCGTAGTGTCTACGGTTTTGGATATGTTTTGTATGTGTGTGTTAGGTGGTGGTGGTGGTGGTGGTGGTGGTTGTAGTAGTAGTAGTAGTAGTAGGGGGGGGGGGGGGGGGGGAAGGGGCGGCCATGGTCTTCCCCACACACTTTCCTTAGCATGTTATAGTTTTTATCAATGCATTTATCCATGGTCCAAAATTTGATTTTGTCTAAATTATATTAAACTAAGTGATAAGAAAATTTGACAACTAATATAATTTTTTTTTTTAAGTTTGTTACTGTTTTTTTAGATCTTCAAGGATCTCTAGCTCCATATATAGTTATATCATCTATAAGTCTCCATCCCAACCAGCCCAAGAAAGATCTTTTTCTCTTATTATGGCAACCACTTGATCTTCAAACCTCTCATGTGGTTTAAAACATTGTCGATTATATACATGTCACCAAATTTTTAGTTTTCCACAATTGCAACATGTTGGAAGGAAGTACATTTAAAAGTCTTATCACTATTTCTCCCTTGATTGGCCTCAAAACTAAGGAGGACCGTAAGGATTTTCTCTTAGTGCTCTTTGGCAAACGTTTGTTAGTCGATGATGCCTCCTTTGTTTCTATCTTCTTGGAAGAGTCATCTAGGTGGTTTACAGAGATCATCACAGAATTGAGTGAGTAATTTTATCGTATATTTTTTTTTCTTGAGACAGGTAAAGAAGTTGAACTTAATGTGGGACAAAGAGTTCAACATATGTTATAATCAATCTTGTATTATTTAATAAATAGATTGAAATTTATTCAGATGACTAGGTCATCGAACGTATATTGTGTTTGAGCTGTCTTAGTTCTTGCTTGAGACGGAAGTTCGTTATCTTCGGATAGATTGGTGTCATTTATGCAGTGTTCTCGGACCAACAAGGGAGGCTGAAGGAAATGTACTCACTTTCGTGCAGATTTGGGATTTGAAGGATGCATATGTATGAAAAGCGCACTCCATCGGTTAGTTAAGCTTCAGGAATCCAAACAGGCCCTAAGACTCCAATGGTGATTTGTAGGGTTGAAATCACAATAATGTAGTCAAAATCACTTTGACTCGAGTGTGAAACTATCTAGAAGTTTGTTTACATTTTTATAGTTCCTTCATTTACTTAAGTTCTTTCAAACATATACATTGAATTTGCTAACATTATTTTGTAGATGCTAGAGATAAAGAGAACAAATAAATAAGCCCAACCTGCGGCATGGTCATAGACATATATAAAGTTCTACCTCATATATATATATATATATATATATATATATATATATATATATATATATATATATTGGTGTTTGTTGGAATTTTCAATCGATACGGAAACACTTCGGAATGCGACGAATATCATCCGTGTAGGAGAAACTCGAAAAGTTGAAAACATCAAAAGTGGCTCGATTTGAACGCGTATCAGAGAAGTTGAAAAAATAAGTATCAAAGTCAACAGTATATACCGTTGCCGGTGTACCGCCGGTATACCGGTCTGACACAGTTTTGTTCGAGAATGGTTCTGACATGTTTGATTATTTTTCAATATACCGTCGGTATACCGCTACCGGTATACCAGTGTCGGATCTGAAGACCAAAATTTGCTATTTTATTTACACCGTTGCATCGTGATCAACGGTCCAGATCTGTTCGAAATTAGGGAGATTTAAATAGATGTTTCCTAACCATAATATATTATCATCTATAATTTAGAGATCAAAGGAGAGAGATTTCTCAAGATTGCAACTCTCTAGAGAGAGAAAGAGATTCGGAGTTTCGAAAATTGTTTCAAAGAACGATAGTTTCGAGGAGTTCTTCATTGGTGCTTACTCGTCATCATGTCGGGTAATCTTCTTGTATGCTTGTTGGGTACCTATTTCTAACTGTTGAAGTGTTGCAGTGATCTACGTGGATCGATGGAGGAGTTTCTAAAACTCGGATGTGTTTTTTTTTATTCCATTAGTGAAGATTTTTTCGGAATGGACTTCGATCATTTTCTGATCTTTTTTCGTGAGCATTTTTTACCTAAATATTATTGTGTTTGCGTTATGCTCGTATCTGTGATTTAACGTAATTTTGTTTGTATATTTTTCTTCGGTTCTTATAATGTCTCTCGGTTTGGAAGCAATTTTCGTATTTCGTTCCGAACAAGATTTCCATTGCAATCAGACTTTTTCTGATAGTAAGTGTACCTAAATGTGTTCTTAGGTTGTGTTAAACCACTTTTAATTGAAATAACGTGAACTAAGTTTAGCAGCAGGTTAAGTAGTACTACCAGCTGGACCTCTGTGCTGATTCTATGTTCTTGATATCATCACCAACCTCTCTAATAAGCATGCTTGCACGTTGGACCCAAAGTGTCATGGAATATCCCTCAAAGTGTACTTATATGTATTGCTTAATACATGTTTCTCTCGGCACCGCTGCTTTAATATTTTATTTCATAGGCTGTTGGTTTGCTTTTCAATATTTCAAAGGTTCTTTCAACTAAAGATAACCATATGGAATCTTATCTTGACAATCTGGAGATCTGTGGAATGCACCAACGCCTGCCATTAACATAATAGAAACATGATGCCATTATCGTTTGTCGTCTGATGAAAAGCTTATATATATATTTATTTATTTATTTATTTATTTATTTTTGAAAGAAGATAATTTTATTGCTAATGAACCTAAATCAATACACTTATATAGGCGGATCACACCTCACCCATTTAACAGACAAAGCACATCGACCTCTATGTGAACCATCCCAATTGGGAGGAGAACCCTTCGAATATTCTATCATTATGCTCCTTCCAAATATGTCAAACTCCTGCAACTACCCGCGCTCTGGCCTCTCGGAACTAATTTTCTTCCCGCCTCTGTAATCTTTTAACCTCCTCTAGTATCCCTATGAGGACCTTTGAGTTGATAGTGACTATGAAAAGCCTTCTCCATTGCGACTGCATTACATACCAGGCTTTTTCGCATTCAAAGAACAAATGCTTGATCGTCTCCTAACTCCTCTGACACAAAACACATTGTGTGTGGAATATGAACTACAAACCGTTGCAGCCTATCTCTGGTCAGCAACTTACCAAGCACCACCTTGTACATACAATAGCTCATTTTACTAGCTATCTTATTATAGCAAATAAACTCTACTGATTCCAATGGCTGTCCCTCCGGTCGGAGCCAGCCGCATGCTGTCATGAAGTTGAAGTCACCCGAAATGGAGATCCCAAACCTACCCGTCCATACTATCTTCAGTGTCAATGTTCACCTGTAGGATTTTCTCCCTTAGTTGTCGCCCCACTATATGACCATCAAGTTGCTAGCCTCCTTCCCCTATTAGCACCGCCACCCTCTCATCCCTTCTAGCTAGATCATAGATCTGCCGCCCCATAATGTCCACTGCACTCTTATGTGAGAGCCAAGGATCAAACCATAAACTACTTGTCTCCCCCATTGCAATATTCCTCGAGATGAGCTGTTTAATTATGTGTCTGTCTTGTAATATCGTCTTGAACGTTACCGAATAATTGTTATCTATCGGCAATGTCACGCCCCGATCTCCCGCAGGTAAATCGGCCGTCCCCGCTGGGTACGAATCATCGCGCCAGCGCTCCCGCGGGACGATTGCTTCGACCCATCCGGGCGTGATGCCGCACGAGCGTGAACCGCGCCCGTGCAAGGCCATGGTTCGTTGGCTGGCGGTAAGAGATCTAAGCCACAGAGTCGCACAGATTGTCCGAGTGCAGCGGAATGTATAAACGCATAAGCGAATGGTAACAAGTTCACTGAGTCGACATTAGCGGAAGCAAAGATTGAGTACACAAGTATAGAAGTAAAGCAACTCTTTTATTCATATTGAAACAAGTGTTACAGGCGGCGTATAGCCGGGATTACAAGTCGCACGAGCACTCTCTCTCTGAAACATAAAAGCGTGCCAAGTGGCTACATTTATGGAATGATTGTATAGGCGATGTTCCAACATCATGTCTTGTATATGTGCATCAGTTCCGGACGCAACGCTCCAAGGCTCCAGAGTTGAACTCCACGCCTTAGCACGCACGAAGGAGACATCCGCACCGAATGAGGTTCTCCCGCACCCTGCAAACAACCTGGTGGATTATCAGTACACGAATGCACTGGTAAGGAGGCTACTCGCCCGCTCGACAAATCCAAACACGTAATATATATTCCGTGCACCATCTATTTTATTGTCTTTCTAGTTGTGCCTTAGGATCAGTTTTATGGCATATATGAAAAGCCTAACTCGTGTGGCAATGCGCCGTGCGATATAAGAAAATACGACAAAACTTACCAACTTACCAACTTGTCCTTCCCTGTCCAAGGCAAACCTAGTTAATTCATGCACTAGGATATATAAACATGCAAGCATTAGCATATGCAAACATAAATGTCTCAAGCGAGATTTTATATTGGGTGCACGAGTTCTTCTTTTAATTCAATAGAACATAAGTATAGTTATTACTCAGATGCAGGAATGATCCACAGATTTACAGCTTTACTATCAGGATACTTGGATTCAGATTCATAGATGCAATGCAATGACTCACACGCGGATTGCCGCTAAGCGAGTATGAACATATGAATGCACTGGGGTCGCTGGCGTAGCCATTTATGGACATAGTCGCAATAAGACGGTAGTCCTGATGCCCCGGCAACTCGACCGAACTTATCCGTGCTAGGAACAAACTAGCGCGACTACCGGATCTCCCCCCTAGGCCGGATCGGTCCCGGTGCCCCGAACCGAGGAGATCAAGCTTGTGCACAAGCGTCCACGACTGAATGAATGAGTTCTTGTTGTTCTTTCATTATTCTGAGTAAACGGCAATGGTTGTAGGCGCAGGTCATGATCCTTGCTACAAACCATCCCAGGACGTTCGGATCATTTGTTATGAATTTTACCCAAGTTGATACACAAATCCATAATTATGTTCAGGTGCAACTTAACATGATGCGCTCCCCTGGTTCGGGAATTGCCTTGGCGACCAAACGGTCCCGGATACTAGCAGGTTCATTTTACACATAAGGACTATTTAATAGTCTTTTGGCTAACAAGATGCATGCACGGTATACAACAGTATTTTACTTGATTGAGGCATGATCCCATATAACAAGCATTTAATCGAGGCAAGGGTATGAGTTAACATATAGCAGGCAAGCATGCATTTCCAATGAAACTTAAACAATCACGTAGGCTCGGGCCCGAAGGTAAGCCGAGGAGTAAAACCGCAAGGAACTTATCGAATGACATGCTCCAGGGTCGTGCAGTACAATGAGTAAACATAGTATACTTGTATCATCCTACTCGAGGCACAACGGGGTCGATGTCATGACCCGCACCCGAAAAATAGGGTATGATTCGTGGGTACGTCCAGCCTACGCCGCAGCATCGGCGGTAGAACGATGTCTAGGTCTACTATCTAGATAACAATCTCACACAATCAATATATAAACCTGTCAAGATCTCAACTCCAAACGGAGGAGCAATATCATAATGATAATCACAATGTACTCAATCACGAATTTAAGCACGATAAGATAACACAGAAATCTAATAACTACAAAGTCTAAACAACTGCTACTAAAAACAACTACCACATCAATAATAATAATAATACAATATCCTGAATCAAATATAATACAAGGTCTCAATCCAAAACCGGAGACAAATCCGGTGCTAAAAGCTAATAAAATCAATAACAAGGTCTTAGTGATCCCGGCTACCAACCCGGAAATCCACCCTTGCCGTCATCGCCACTCTGTATACCTGTCACGGATCTTACTCCACTATTCTTTATTAATTCAAGCCACCTGGTATTATCCCTACACAGTGCCTCCCCTTGTTCCTCCTCCATGTCATTCTGGCATATTGCTATATCTTCTTGCGTTTTGCCCCCCCCCCCCCTTTACCACTTGTCATTTATTCATGTTCCTGGTTTGCACCATCCCCCCTTGAGGCATTACTACCCTTCCCTTTCCACCTATACCTTCCTCCCAAACATGAATCCTTTGAAGAAGACCTATGTTCCTATTTTTACCTTCTATTTGATCTTTTATACCTACCTGGTCTGTCATATTGCCACTCCCATAGACAACAAACTGCGTTGCTGCAGCCGCATGTTGTCCATGCTCATCAATCCTGTAATGAGAGTTCTCCCCACCTATATCGATTACCTTATCTTTGCCTCTATTCATATTCAGTAGCGGCTCTAGTGTGTTTTCCCTTCCTTCAGTCACCTCCTGGGTCTCCATGTGGTACCTTTCCCCTTGTAAAGGACTATCCGCCAACTCCATATTTTCGTCCACCTCTCCTGATGTCTCGTTGCTTAGGCAAAGATTAGCTAGGTGACCAAAGCAATGGCACCTGATACATGATGGAGGAACCCACTCGTAGTCTACCACTTGACGATATCGTTTTCCAGATGATAGCTTATATTCCACTACTCGCGAAAGGACCTTTGTTGCTTCAATTTCTACGAAAACTTGAACGTACATAACCCTCACTTTCTTCGCTGTCGGATCATCCGCCTTAATAGGTTTACCAATGAGACGGGCAAGTTTCATCCTCATTGGCTCGATCCAGTAGTCCAAATAAAAATTTGGAAACCGTATCCATATAGGAATGGTATTGAAAAGGTCACTCTCGTATTGCTCTCTTAGTGTCCACCTTTTTGCAATGATCAGCCTCCCATCGAACGTCCAGGGCCCACCTTGCAAGATCCGCTCCACATCCCCCTCTAGGCCAAATCTGGCATAAAAAATACATTCTCCCGTGAAAAGACTTCGAGACCCCCCCCCCTTCGTGGTCTCCACACTCGATATATGTATGCCCTAATCTGAGCGAAGAAAGGTTTATCTCCCAAAACGTAGAAAACAATTGTGTTTCTCCAATATTTCATCGTCTCCTCCAAGTCCCCATCTATGAATTCGGCTATCAACCGCCAATCCACCTCCACAGGTTCAACGTATTGCATCCCTGCGTAGTCGGGGGTATCCACAGTCCGGCACATCTCTGCCCAGGTCCTTCCCACACCGCCAGTACCCCTAGTTTGGTTTTGAAAATCTCCCATAGTAGCTGGTTGCTGAACCCCGCCCCCTTGCCCCACTGCAGAAACTTTCCTTTGTGTAAGACCCCTAATTTTGAAAAAATTCGTATTAATAATTTTTATTAATTATTTAATTAATTTTATAGTAATTATGAGCTAAATAGAGAAAATAGATTTTATTTAATTTTTTATTTGATGTGTTTGTGCATTTAGGGGATTTATGGAGCCATTATAAATTTTATCTAATTTATTCCATGTAGGAGACCCTTTAGACAGTAGCTAGCTTAATGGTATGCACAAATATAAATTCTAGAATTTTTTAGGTATATATATATATATATATATATATATATATATATATATATATATATATATATATATATATAATTAATTAATTAGAAAATAAAAAGAAAGAAAAAGAAATAAGAAAAAGGGAATAAGAAAAAGAAAAAGAAAAGAAAAGGAAATGGGTTGGATCCTAATGGATCCAAACCCAAACCCGCAACCCTTAGCCCCAAACCCGTTAACCACCCCAGCCCAAAACAAAACAAAGAAAGAAAGAAAGAAAGTAAGAAACAGCAGCAGCCGCGTGTACTCTTTCCCCCGCGCGCGCGTATAACTCACCCCCCACCGCCTCTCTCCTTCTCTTTATATAAACATTTCCCAAACCTTAATCCTAATCTTCTCCTTCCACTCCAATCCCGACGTCGAACTCCGGCCTGACCGCGGCGCAGCCGCCTGGGCGCCGGAGCCGCCGCCGCGATCGCAGCACGCCGCTCGCTCGCGAGCGTCGCCGCACAGAAAATTTCAGCAGAGTACCCATGTTCACGACGTATTTTCCGTCTTCTCGCTCGACAAAACTTGACCCCGTCTTCACCGATATAATTCTCACATATTCCTCTCTAAATTCTGTGTATTAGTTTACCTCGTTCAGCGCGTAAACCTAGACAAAAACAGCGCCCAAGTTGACAAAAAATAACAACTTTCGGGTATCGCAGAAAACTGCGGTAACTACCCATGTTCACGGACTCGTATCTCCCACCACAGAGATCCGAATTCGGTTTTTCTTTTTAGTATGTGAATATCATCTAACCTAGTTTAATTTTTGTTAAATATAATAATTTATTAGCTGTTGTATGTTAAAATAAATCAGGTAGAAAATCTCAAAAATATACTTTTTCTAAATTCCAAAAATTATGATACGGAGCACGCCCCGCCAAACGGGACCACCCCGTCGTATACCAAGTGTACCAAAAGGTGCGCGCAGTATACCTGAACATGTGAGATTTTGCAAAAACTGATTTGGACGCGTGTGCGCGTCGAAATCAGCCCGTATCCGCAAAAAATTCTCCGTGTCGCGACTTTTGCAAAAGTTGTGCGCATTTTGTGCACGCTTGTCAGAATGCGACAAAATTTATGCCACTGGACTCATGGTATCGCGCTGGTCCTGTGACCCAATTTTCACGCAATTCTGAGATAGTTGACCAAGTCGCCAATTGGCGGGGTCTACGGTTGACTTTTTGGGCAAAATTGTGTTCGGCTCATCGGATTTCACATTTGGATATACCGTTGAGTTCGTACTGACATTTAGAGTTTGTTTGACCTATAATTTGTCCCATTTAGAGACTGTTACCTCTGACACACTTTTCGGTGCAAAGTGGCCCACCGATGGACCCCACTTTGACCCAAAATTACCGTTTTGCCCCTGTGTCCAAATTGGACGAAAGGGTAGTATTTTTTAGCTATTTTGCTTATTCTGAGAACGTTGGTGATATCTATTTCTGCATCCGGAGATATTTGTTCTGAGGCCACAGCTTCTGATCCTGTGTGTTTGACATCTGGACGTTATATTTTGTAGCTTCTTGCCAGGCAAGTATACCTTACCATTGTATTGTTATTCATATTCCATATATTGCATGCATCTTTATTTTCTGTCTTTAGTTCATATATTTTAACTGCTATATAAAATGCGCGTCCCAGGAAACTTGGCTGCAACGACGGTGTCGTTGTGATATATTTTTATTTATGTATATGCATTGACCTTGTGTATGAGACTACCCCATTATCATGTAGCATCATTAGGTTCATTGGCCGTGACACAGTTGTTACACGAATGTGAGTCTCATATAGATCATGGACTGCGTGACAGGTCTAGCCTCATGCACGTATGGGTCGTGCGTTAGGGATGACTACTGATAGAAACTTTGTATGCTAGAAGACTTAGCAGTTATTAGAGGTCCATGGACATAGTCTATTGTAGTATGGTGGTCCAATCCTTGTCCTTGTTTGGTTGTAGGATTGGGCTAGGGTACTAAGGATAGGCTATGAACCAGATTGTGTCATGGATGTGACATGCTTAGAGCATGGGATGGGGAGAACAACAAGTAAGGCGTTTGGGCTCCTTTGCATTTTTTCCTTGTTCGCCCAGATTCTCCAGCGGAGAAACTGGTGGTGATGACCACTATATATTATATTATCAGGCGGCCTCTACCGTTCAAAAGACGACATGCTTTGTAGGCCCCTGATTCTCCGAGAGAATCATGCCAATCCCATTTTGGCCAGATAGCCCACGTATTGGAAATTTGTTCTCAAACTGCATTCACATAGACGGTTAGGTGACCACATTGATATTTATTTCAGTACTTTATTGGCATACTTCTATGTATCTTGTTATATCCCTCTGAGGACCTGGTCCCTTTCCAAGTGTAGATATTCATGAGTATTCGCAGGAGCGCAGATCCGGACTGGTTACTTATTAATTTCGAGGAGGTCTTCTCTTCGATCCCGTGATTATGAGCTGGTATTCTTATATTGTGTTTATTGTATTATACTTAGATATTCGAGTTGGTAGTGGATTTGTTTCCATCCAACTAGCATCTTTAGATACTTTGTATTGAGATCTAGTTTCATAGATATTGGTTATTTATTTATATTTGATTTTCGTGGATGAGATTTAGATTATACCTTATGACTTATGATAAGATTTATACCACTTGTGAATTGTCATTCATATTACAGCGTACATGTGTTATGGTATTCATATATTGGAGTTGCCATATACATACGGCTGGCATGCTTACGTGTTCCTAGTCCTACGTATTTTGGGACTGGGGAGTGACATATTTTTAGTGGTGGCCCATGCAGGTCGAGAGCATATTGTCTCGGTTATGTTACTATACCGAGCAAGCCTGAAAATAGGATTAGAATATAGGATCTCATCCACAATTGACTATCACTCGTATTTCTTCTAATCTATTCTATTTGAATAATCCTGCTTGATTCATGTGCTTCCCTAATAGTTCTTTGAGTATAGCCTTCTCCTAGAATATAGAAACACTTGTTGTTAGAATGATAATTAGGGTAATATTCCTACCAAGAATTGATACAGCACTAAGATCCGAATACCTAATGAACCCTAGTGTCCCTTATCTATAGATTGGTTTACCATTACCCCTTGATGTATTTATGAAGACTTGAGAGTAGTATAAACATTACTAGGATTTGTTTAAAATTTGATCATAGTGTTTGACCCTAGTATTGAGGAACCAATAGAAATCCAAGGTTAAACCTTAGGACTAAAACCTAACATTTATAGTAAGATAGTATTATAGAACTATAAATCTAGCTCCTTGTCTTATTATTAAGCAGACTGTACTTTAGGAAGCCAAGAGGAATAAATATAATATTTTTCTTGATCATACCTCGAACACAGAGATTAGCATACCACCCTTCCTTAAGAAACCATGACATTATCAATAGCCTCTCTATTTTAATTTTATGACTTGTTACTCTGAACCCTTAGCGCTCGCTATTGTGCGACGACTAATTACGTTCTTCTTTTCTTCATCTTTTAACTCGTGCCACCTGACACTTCTGATTATAGACCGAGTAATTTTAATTTGTGTTAAGGACATATAGTTGCTAGGATTATAGTTGTTAATGTTAAATTTTGAAATTTTATGCTGGGTAGTTAGAGCTTGATAAGTTTGAGTTGTTCTTGTAGATTGTGACTTGATGATTATCCTTTAGTTCCAAATCACGTGATTATACCCCCACCTCGATACGAGTTATATTCCTTTTCCCTTGAGGCTAGTAACCCTTCCATTCTTGCTATTGACACTTGTTCTATAAGCACTAGGACTAAGACTTAAGATGACCATTACCTATATAATACAATAGGATACCCTAATAGGTACCAAAATCTTTTCTTAATATACCCCAATAAGAGTTTATACTTTATTTACAAGGACCGGGTTATTCTGAAGAACCCCCTCAAGGCAATACAGTATTAGTTATTGTTATAAGTTGGGTAGTATACCTCATAACCTAGCTAGTATCACATAGTCCTTGTGATCCATTGATGAAGTGTAACTGAATAACATTAACTATATGCTAGCATGGGATAATAGTGTTTATCCAGACTGTAGAACTTGGAGGCCCATACCCTATTTGGTCGACTAGCGACTTAGACAAGGAGTTGTATGACAACTGTAGAGATTGTAGAGTCTTATCTCTTTGTGAATTGAATTATTTATACTTTCTCTCATCATAATCCAGCGTATTTATAATTGTTGTACTATCTTGACGTATGCTGCTATTATAGCCTAGTTTTGCAAGCTATTCTTTATCGAGCTTGTTCATGACATGTATTATTGGAGTACTACACTAATATATTTCAGAATTAGTGTATTACGGTCTGATCAACCATAGTGCGCTTGATTCGCCCTTCGCAATAATACTTTACGTGGATTGAGATATATAGTTGACTAGTAGACGAATATACTTGCCCCTAGACATGTCTGAGCATATCATATCAGTTACATAACTGTACTGATACGAGCATGTGAATAAGAACTACCAAATAGGATTTCAATCCATAACTATCTTGACAATTCATATTTGAGTTCTTTAAACGCATTGATCCCCATACTTCTATTCTATTACCTCTCCCTTGAACTCTTTATTATTGATCTTCGTCTTCCCTTATTTCGGAAGGACGAACCCTCATGCTTGGTATAAGTTTGATATACAGATAAGTACTAGATATATCCATAGGCCAATCGCATTATTTGGTGACTATCTTTTATAATTGATTAAGGGCCTACCATATATGATATAATTGGTGTTAAAGTTTTGAGGATTGAAGGACATGAGTAAATAAATTAAGAAATATTTTTCTTAAGTGTATAGCCTTATATGATAGATGGGTAAATTATAATTTGGGTAGAAGTCACATTATTAATTTGAGGTTAAATTCTTTTAGATTATGATCAGAATTAGATTAAGAGATTAAGTTATTTTAAATGTGGAGAATTTTAGAAGGAGTTAGATGATGAGTATCTAATAAATTTTGAAATCTTGATATATCGGACCAAATATTTATACTTTAAGTACATGATTTAAATTTTGAATATTGAAGGTTGAATCATCGATTTAAATCTTGAAGAAAATGAATAGAACTCTAAAACATGAATATTGACAGATTAAATTCTAAATTTGATGATTTGAATTGAAGGTTAAATTTTGATTGTTGGATTACCAATTTGGAATATTGAGGATGCGAATTAAATTTAAAGTTCGAAGGGTACAAAAAAATTCATAAGTTGAAGATAGAAATAATATTTGATTAGATAGGTTTCCTAAAGGAGATTATGATAGCTGAAGCTCGTGATATAAAATTTATATGCGTATTTAATTCTTAAAGATGTTATATGGATTTAATTTAAATTTGGATACTGATAATTTAAAAAAGTGAGAAGAGATTACAATAGGTTAAAATTTGATTGGAACGGTGATTATCTTAACCTTGAAGTGATCAAGATGGATTTGATTAGAATTTTAATTATCGCAAGGAGATTGCAATTGACTTGCCTTATATGCGAATGTGAAGGAATTAACAAATTATGCCTTATTTTAATGTCGAAGACGAAATTGTTTTAAGTTCCCTCACCCAAAAATTAGATCTACTTGGCTTAGATAGTGAGACTAGGGTTAGTTTGTATCCAATTGGAAATAGGACACGGCATTTAATTATACAATGTTTATATCACTTAGCACACCTTATCGTTGCTTCGATAATTGGAGCACCTCACTAGCCAATGTCTTCCTACAAACCTCACACCTTGTCCTAGACATGCCCATCTTCTATTCTGACCTTTGCGTAACCTATAATTATGCTCTTTTGTGCTACATCTTAGTCACACAATATTCGTCGCGGACGTTATTAATTAATTCTAAATAATTCTAATTTGTATCCTTGTGTATTCCAATCGAAATTGGAGGCACAATCTTGACACGTTTCATACAACACAATCTATGACCATATTCTACTCTGAGTCCTCTATGTCCATGACACTCGTGTCCCACCTGATTTTAGCTCATGTACTTCTAATTAATTCAAGAACACCTTGCGTATTAATTTTAATTAATCCAAATTCCATCTTTGTGCAAATTTTCAATTGTTGGGCGCTTTTATGCAAAAGTGCATTAAGGTGTCCACACCATTGGACATGACACTTGAAGAAACCTATTTTTCGTTCATGTGAATCTTCTCCATAAATTTTTGGGATGTGCAACGCGCAACATCGCCCACTCATTTAAACCTAGCCTTGCATTTTAAAACAAATACAAATTATAGCCCTCCAAATATCCCATGACAATTGAAAAATCATGGAGGTTAGGATAGAGGAAGGTACAGGATAAGCTGTAAATCTCAATCTTATACCATCATTGACTTTCTAACGTGGCTTAGCTTTAATTTCGAGTACGAAATTTTTATTAGTTGGGTAGAATGTAAGACCCCTAATTATGAAAAAAAAAACGTATTCTTAATTTTTATTAATTATTTAATTAATTTTATAGTAATTATGAGCTAAATAAAGAAAATAGATTTTATTTAATTTTTTATTTGAGATGTTTGTGCATTTAGGGGATTTATGGAGCTATTATAAATTTTATCTAATTTATTCCATATAGGAGACCCTTTGGACAGTAGCTAGCTTAATGGTATGCACAAATATAAATTCTAGAATTTTTTAGGTATATATATATATATATATATATATATATATATATATATATAATTAATTAATTAATTAGAAAAGAAAAATAAAGAAAAAGAAATAAGAAAAAGGAAATAAGAAAAAGAAAAAGAAAAAGAAAAGAAAAGGAAATGGGTTGGATCATAATGGATCCAAACCCAAACCCGCAACCCTTAGCCTCAAACCCGTTAACCACCCCAACCCAAAACAAAAGAAACAAACAAACAAACAAACAAAGTAAGAAACAGCAGCAGCCGCGTGTATTTTTTTCCCCCGCGCGCGCATATGACTCACCCCCCACCGCCTCTCTCCTTCTCTTTATATAAACATTTCCCAAACCTTAATCCTAATCTTCTCCTTCCACTCCAATCCCGACGCCGAGCTCCGGCCTGACCGCCGCGCAGCCGCCTGGGCGCCGGAGCAGCCGCCGCAACCGCCGCACGCCGCGCGGTCGCGAGCGTTGCCACGCAAAAAATTTCAGCAGAGTACCCATGTTCACGACGCGTTTTCTGTCTCCTCGCTCGACCAAACTCGACCCCGTCTTCACCGGTATAATCCTCACCTATCTCTCTCTAAATACAGTATATTAGTTTACCTCGTTCAACGCGTAAACCTAGGCGAAAACAGCGCCCAAGTTGACGAAAAATGATAACTTTCGGATATCGCAGAAAACTGCGATAACTACCCATGTTTACGGACTCGTATCTCCCACCACAGAGATCCAAATTCGGTTTTTCTTTTTAGTATGCGAAGATCACCTAACCTAGTTTAATTTTTGTCAAATATAATAATTTATTAGCTGCTGTATGTTAAAATAAATCAGGTAGAAAATCCCAAAAATATACTTTTTTAAATTCCAGAAATTGTGATACGGAGCGCATCCCGCCAAACGGAACCACCCCGTCGTGTACCAAGTGTACTAAAAGGTGCGCGCAGTATACCCGAACATGTATAATTTTACGAAAACTGATTTGGACGCGAGTGCGCGTCGAAATCAGCCCGTATCCGCAGGAAATTCTCCGTATCGCGACTTTTGCAAAAATCGTGTGCATTTTGTGCACACTCGTCAGAATGAGAGAAAACTTACGCCAATGGACTCGTGGTATCGTGTTGGTCCTGTGACCCAATTTTCACACAATTCTGAGATAGTTGACCAAGTCGTCAATTGGCGGGTCCCACGGTTGACTTTTTGGACAAAATTGTGTTCGGCTCATCGGATTCCAATTGGCAACTTGGTCAACTATCTCAGAATTGCATGAAAATTGGGTCACAGGACTAGCGCTGAACGAGGTAAACTAATACATCCATAAATTCCTTAAATGCGCAAACACCTCAAATAAACAATTAAATAAAATCTATTTTCTCTATTTAGCTCATAATTACTATAAAATTAATTAAATAATTAATAAAAATTATTATTATGGTTTTTTTTAGAATTAGGGGTCTTACACTTTTTGTCATCACCATTATGTTTCATGTTCATTGTGAAAAAGAGGTCATCCCCCACCGTAGCCTATTCGTGAAATCATTCTTACCTCGTTCTCTTTGAACCCATGTCAAACGGGATCTCGTGTTTGGGTACTCCGACATATCTTCCTGCCTCCTTTCCATGTGCCACGTTGATTTGCCATTGTTGAACTCTTTCCATCGAGCGCCCCTCCCATCTGCACGGCCTTCGTTCTTCCTACTCCCCATCGGTTGTCTCTAACCCTCTCATCCTTCCTGCTCGACCCTCGATGCCATCTTCTTCGTTCGATCGTAGTCCAGCCGCCGGCATCCTCCTTGCCTAGATCATGTGTCCGTCTCGCTAACCTTGTAGCCGTTTGATCTTATGACTTTATCAAATTTTTTGTGCCACATCTTGGGATCTTGCTTCTGACCTTATAAGGATTTTACCAACTTGCAAACTTTGTCTTCAATACCTTTGACGATAAATCCTTCTGGTTGTTGCATGTAAATCTCTTCGGTCAACTCTTCATTCAGGAATGTTGTTTTGACATCCAACTAATGAATAACTAGGTTATGAATTACACTCAGAGAAATCAACATCCTAATGGTCGTCATCCACGCTACTGGAGCATATGTGTAAAAGTAGTCAATCCCATGCTTCTGAGAAAATACATTGGCAACTAACCTTGCCTTGAACTTATCAACAGTTCCATCTGCCTTCATCTTTCTTTTGAAGATCCACTTGCATCCGATTGGTTTAACTCCTTCCAGCAGATCGACCAACATCCAAGTATTATTGGAGGTTATTAAGTCATACTCGTCATTGGTAGCCTCCATCTAGAAGACAGAGTCTCTGGTCTTCATCGTCTCATCATAGGTAAGTGGATCTGCTTCCACATGATAGGTGACAAAATTTTCTCTGAAGTCCTTCTGTCTCCTCACCCGCTTAGTTCTCGGTTCTGCGAGTTCTGGTTCGAACGTTGTCTCTGAATGACAACTCCTTCATGTACTACATCTTCTTTGGAGACTTCAACCTCCTGTGCACCCATACTATTCTCCGAAATATCCGCGATAATAATGTTCTTGTGCCTTGTAAATTTATCTTCAAAGAATTCTGCGTCATGAGATTCAATAATATGATTTGATTCTATATCAAGAAACCTCTGAGCATCACCCTTCTCAGCATAACCCAAGAAGATGGTCTTCGTTATCCTTGTACCCAGTTTCTGAATATTCAAGTCCGGGAGCTTCACATATGCCAGACACCCCCATACTCGAATGACATTCAAGTTGGGTCTGACTTTGAACCAGAGTTCATGAAGAGTGACATGGGATGTTGCGTACGATACTCTGTTCAGGATGAACATAGCCGTCAACGCAGCTTCTTCCCAGAAGCAGTTTGGAAGACCCACAGTTAACAGCATTGAGTTTATGATTTTTGTCAATGCCATGATCTTCCTCTCAGCTACTCCATTTGATTGAGGATAATACGAAGCAGTCGTCTCATTGAAAATTCTATATTCTTTGTAGAATAATGCAAATTCAATAGACCTATACTCTCCGCCTCGATCACTTCTAAGTCTCTTGAGTTGTTGCCCTATCTGACTTTTAGCTTCAGCCCTGAACTCCTTGAACTTCTCGAATGCTTCATCCTTTGACTTAAGCAGATAGACGAACGCATACTTCGAGTAGTCGTTGATGAATGTAATAAAATACTTCATCTTGGCCTTTGTGGAGAACTGTTTGAAGTCACAGATATCTGAGTGCACCAACTCTAGAAGATCTGTTCTTCGATTAACCCGCTTGAACGACTTTCTGGTGATCTTTGTCTGCGCACAGACCTCATACTTCTCCATCTCCTTACCCCCACATTTGGAGATAAGCCCTAGACTAGACATCTTGTTTATTCTTTTACAATGAACATGTCCTAGTCTATTGTGCCATAACTCAAGAGAATAACTAGAAGAAGCAACTGCATTAATCATTGTAGTAGGAGTTATAAGTTGAAGTTTGAACATTACTTCGGTACAGAAAGCTTTTTTGAAGTATGTTCATTTGAAAGACAATACCATATATCTAGTATCAATGTCCATCCTCAAGCCTGCGTTACAGAGAATACTTCCTGAGACCAGATTCTTGGCTATCATTGGTACATGCTTCACATCCTGAAGCTTCAACGACTTTCCCGAAGTCAGGTTCAGTACCACCGTTCCAGTCCCTAGAACTTCAGCTTGTGTCTGGTTCGCCACCATAACCTTCTCAGATGTAGGCTTGTAGGTGGTGAACAACTCCTTCTTTGAGCAAACATGACAGGATGCGCCAGTATCCACCCACCAGTCAGAGTCGACACCAGTCATAATAACCTGCGCAATCATTGCAACCTTATTAGGCTTACCTTACTCTATCTGTTTGGGCTTGGATCTGCAGTCACTCCGGTAGTGGACCTTCTTGCCACAATTGAAGCAAGTCACTTCGGACTTGGGCTTTGGTTTCGGCTTGAACGAAGCCGACTTCACCTTCAGATGGTTGAAGTCCTTCTTTTTCTTATTGTGAGAAGCCTTCTGCTTCCCCTTGGAATCACTAGCATACACCAAGTTGGCCTTTGCCAACTGTTTAGACAGGGAATCCAACTTCAGTTGTCCATTGGCCTCATCTTGTATGTGAATTCAGTGAAAAAGATCTTCGAGCTGGATCTCCATCTTCTTACGGTACATGTCAGTCTTGAACTTGATCCAGCCTAGAGGAAGCTTGGTGACAATAGCCCCCACCATAAAAATATCTTCCTGCTTCATGCCATCTTCCTCCAGCTTTTGCTGCATCTTCAGAAGTTTCTTGACTTGCAGCAGCATTACCTTCTCGTCTTCAAATTTTAAAGTGAAAAAATTTTCAACGAGATAGATTTTTGACATCTTTTTATCAGTTTTATAATGCTTCTCAAGAGCTTCCCAGACGTCTTTTGCCTTCTCTTTCTTGCTGTAAGACTCTGCAATCGATTCCTCTATTGCATTGAGGATCAATAGCCTACAGAGGTCGTTGTCTTCTTTCCACTTGTTGTGCGCGTCCTGTGCCACACCAACTTCAAGTTCTCCTCCATCTTCAGGGATGGTAGGTTCTGGATCAACCAACACATAAGCAACTTTGACAAGACAAAGATTCAGAGAGATCTTCCTCTTCCAAATGTTGTAGTGTTTTCTATCAAACTTCTTAAGCTTGTGAAAGCTAATATCGAGAAGGTTTGATCGGTTCTCCATCTTCCTCGGATCTCGCTTTGAGATTGTTAGTCCCGAGGTTTAATCAAAGATAGTAGAACCAGAAGTTGAAGTCAAGATCAGGAGTTCACACAAGAGTTCCCTTCATGATATCTCTCGATCCAACAAGAAGATAATATATAGGATCTGATTATAACTTGAAACAAGGTAATAAAAGAAACAGAAAAAACTATCTTCTCGTTCTTCCTTACAATCGCAGTTGCAAATGGACATAACAGAGTTACAACTCACATAAGAGAGGAGAAGGAAGAAGAAGAATAAGAAGAAGAAGAAGAAGAAGAGACTTTGCTTGTTGGGGTGATAAAGATCACTGTTGCTCAAAGCAAGATTATTCCCAAACGATCTGCTCCCACGAACCAGCAAGTTCACGTAGAACTTCTGGAACACTCGCTGTCACCTCTGTCTGGACTCACACGAACTCCCTGGACTCCAATGGTGGCGGCAGCAGCAACTCTCTTCGTCTCCTAATTTTTGAAGTAAGTCATCAAAGAGGCACGAAGAGAACATTTATAGAGAGAGGGTAAAAACTCTAGCCGTCCAACAGTTACGGAAAGATAGAAACAGATTAATTATAAATCCCTATAAGATAGGCACAAATTAATTTTAAATTCCACAAAAAATGGATATGAATAACAGACCATATCTTTCCATAACCGTTTAAATATATCCGCAGCAGTAGCGCATGCGGCAGCACAAGCCGCAATTCAAGTGGCAGCCCATGCGACCGCGCATGCAGCTCGGGCATGAGAGAGCACATCAAATGAGCACAAGCGCCTCCGCCGATGAGACCGCACATCAAATGCGCACAAGCGTCTGCGTCGATGCTGACGTGCTAAGTGCGCCAACAAAGCGCTATTTTGCGCCCTTAAGCCCGAGCCCGAGTCCGAGTCCGAGTCGCTAAGTCCCTTTGGGACTTAGCTCCTATGAAACAAATCCAAAAGAATGACAAAAAGCATAAATGCTTACATTAAGGAGTTAATCCTTTTTCATCCTAATAAAATACTCCCACATGGCACCCATGTGCATCACCACACCCCATGTGCACACCTCAACACAAGCAAAGCATTATATTGAGATATCAACTTGGTGGTGTAGCCAATGTGGGACTATCTTTCATAGTCCAAAGGCAAAAATACCAACATCAGAGCGCTGGACTCTGGCAGAGAAAAGAGCCATGGCTCCACTCTGGGGCAGCTTCTGGCTTGGGAGAAGAAGATCTACAAGGAGATCAAGGTAAATTTTTAAGTCATCACTCCCAACCCCCCCCCCCCCTAACTTTCAATGTTAGCTCCGCCACTGATAGTCACGTAATTAAAAAAATTTAAAAATAAGTAAAATTTAACTAATTGTTTAACTATCTAATATTAACTAACTATAGTCAAATACTTCCGTGGTTAAGATGGAAGGCATTCTCTCTGGCTAGCCGGGTGGGTTCGATCCCACGAAATAATGTTATCTATAGCACATTTTAATTTAAATTATTTTTTAACAAATTTTGTTACATGCGTGCAATGCATGTGCATGTGCATGTTCATGTGCACGTTACTAGCAGGATTGGCCCTGGGGTTAGCCGGATAAGCCCTCTGGTTTGGGCAACCCCCATGGTTATGGCAACCCCCAAGTCCATAAATATTCACCTCTCTATCAATAGAGCATCCGTAGTCCACCCCAACTCCTCCATGTCAACCCCTGGCTACCACAATCCATATTAATTCTAAATTTTGAGATCTCACTGGAAATGTCTCGAGTAGCTCAGGATTCGGGAGAGAAATTCCGAATCCGAGCTCCACGTTGCCGCTAGAACCGGAGACATCCACTCCATAAGTTTATCAGTTCTGTATTTATAGCTTTCAACTTATATCTTTTGATATCTTTTTTCTGGAGTCAAGAGACAAGGACAACCAAAATTATCTTCGACTAGAGCAACCCAACCTACCTGACCGGCCCTGTTTACTAGTATATATAATTCGCTTCTCACTGCCAAGAATACTGAGAGAGAGACATGGTAACAACCAACTAAATAGAATGATGAAATAGAACTCACAACAAATGATGAAAAAGGAAGGAAAATGTACAATGACAAATTAAACACAAATTTTTCACTTGGTCACATCCTAACCCCTGTTTGAGTTATGGTCGTCACGAACATGGCCGACGCCGGGGCTGTGACCAGGGTTCGACGGACGAGCATCATCGAGTGCTACCATAGTACTGCTCTGACGTCGGCTCGAGGCTTCTGACACCTTCTCATGATCAGCAGCAATGACGTCACTCAAGAGCCGTCCATCCGAGGAGAGAATGTCATTAGAAAGGATCAGCAGAGTAAGAAGTATGCAAGTATAGATATTCGACTTGTTCATGGCCATGAGAGTATGTGTGTGTGTTAGAGAGAGAGAGAGAGAGAGAGAGAGAAGGAAGTAAGCAATGAGAAGGGAAAGAAGAGCTAGATACACTTCACATTCTTGTCTTCTGTCTATTTATAGTACTCAAAACACAATAAACTAACTTAACCAAACACAAAGATTCCTGACCTGGTGTCTGTTGAATTTTCAGGTCCATTCATTCCAGAGAAGAAAGTGTACTACCACAGTTTAGAGAGCTCGATCAAGACTGGGTACAGCCTAGCTTGCATGTTCCATGCAGCTTTCCTGAGAGAAGAGCTATTTGGACCGCCGGAGGGAGGGAGAGAGATACGCGTCCACGTGGCGGTCAACCATTGACTCATACCATCCGGGTGGGCCCATGCTAGCAGAAGGTCTCTTTCCTAGTACCTTCGTCCCTCCAGCTTCTAGGCCCAAGTTCTTGGAAGATTATCATCATGAATAAAAGTATGAACTTTAGTTTGGATCTTTAATTAGTTTAATACTCTCACCTTCTACTTTGCATACATGGTCCGCATTCATGTGGTGGCCAGCCATTGACTCATTTCGTCTAGGTGGATCCATGCTAGCAGAGAAACCAATGGCCGACGGCCACGTAGGCGCTCCCGGGGACGTCCAAAATAGCTTTTTTTCCTTTTCTAATCCCTCCCTCCCTCCAGCTTCTAGGCCCAAGTTCTTGGAAGATTACCATCATGAGTAAAAGTATAAACTTTAATTTGGATCTTTAATTAGTTTAATACTCTCACCTTCTACTTTGCATACTTTTTGGAGCCCATTTGTAAATTAGGGGTAATATGCAAATCTTGATTGCATGTAGTGGAATGTATCAAATATAAGGCTAATTTGCATTTTGCATTAGTCCCAAATCCTTATCTTATTCAAGAGCAAATAGTCCTTAATTATAAGCCCATGCATGTTATATACCCCAGACAATGAATATATATATATATATATATATATATATATATATATATATATATATTATATATATATATAATTGGATTTAAATGTCTTTTGAATGGTAATCTAATATAATAGCAGCTAGTAATCTAACACCAAGTATTTTGTGCTACATTATATTGTTGTAGTGCTTACAATAAGCCCTTATGATTATAAGCAATAAGATATAAGATGTTAGAACATATATTATTCCTAAAAATCAAGATTCGCAGTCTCGATAACGGAATCGGTATCAGACCTTTCTTTGAGTATCAAAATTTTTTGATATCGAAAAGCAAATAATTATCAAAAAATTATTAATATTTTTGAAAATATATGTAATACATTTAGGCATAATTTTAAATATTTTCAGTATTGTTTTTTAGCAATTTGAAATTGAATAAAATATTAGTCACTATTGTTGATTGTTTTACATGGGATAGATAAAAAAAAAATTTACATGCTTCTACAACATTATGATAATTTTACACCATTGATGGTTGGTCATTTCCGTTCAACTTTTTTTTGTATAATTGACCGAAAAAAGAGATCCTCAATTTCGGTATCGATCAATATCGGATATCAATTGATATCAGATCAGGACATGCTAAACCCTATCGGTATCGACTGATATATATATATATATATATATATATATATATATATATATATATATATATATATATATATATATTGAACCAATGGAGATGTTTGATATGAGCATGCCCAATAGATGTTTGAACAAAGCATCTTGAGGTCCAAATTTTAAATATAGAATATGTTGGACTTGTATAGAAATAGTAGAAAATGATCTAGCAACATACAATAAAGTTTGGTTGTAAAGGTCAAAAAATAATATGAAATCTAGAATTTAGAATTTGAGGCTCCAAATTGAGTCTTACTATTCTACAAAATTAACTCATGCATTCTGAATGTTAAAAAATTCAAGCCCAAATTATAGCTCATGTGGCTGGAACGGAACTACCGCAAAACTCCAATTGAACTTTATTGTTCTACAAAATGAACTCCTTATCTTTTGAAACTAGAAATTGGAATAAGTCTTGCTGTTAGGGGTGTAACTCGGACAGGTTTGGTTGGACTTAAGCTCAACCCGAGTCCAACCCGATGAATCATAAGGCTAGTATGAGCCCAAGTTCGACCCGACCTCGGGTTCAACATATGTAGCCCAAAACCAGGTCCGGAGGATCAGGTTGGGCTCGGGTTGGGTCGGGTAGATCGAGTTTATCGGACTGTAATATGATATTTAAAATAATTTTAAACAAGAGTAATATTTAACACAATCAAATATCAATCATTACAAAATACAAACTGGAATAAGATTTAGGATAAGAAGTTTAATAGTTTGGGTGGAGAAATTTTGGATTTAAACTTTTTATTTAAAAAGTATATATATATATATATATATATATATATATATATATATATATATATATATATATATATATAAAGAGAGAGAGAGAGAGAGAGAGAGAGAGAGAGAGAGAGTTGTGCTCTAGAACTACCCGGATGGTTACATATAATGAAATTATCCTATCTTACATAGGTTGGATTGAGATTTAGTGGTTGAGATTAAAAAGTCGTGTAATCTACACATATTAATTCCAACCACTCAATCTCAATCATACTCATGATACGAGTGATTTCATAATATAAAACCATCCGAATAGTTTTAGAACATATATATATATATATATATATATATATATATATGTGTGTGTATGTGTGTGTATCGAATTTTGGGTTCTTTAGATAATCTGACAAAACAATCCAACCCACTAAACGAATTTATTCTATCGAGCTTGAATTTAATCTGTCCGAGTCGCACCCCTGACTTGCTATTGAAGCTCCAAGAGGGGGCATCGAACAAATTAAAGCGCAACCGACAAAACAATCCCTTTGTTAATTGCACGTGCACTGAAACTCCCTCTCCTTTGAATAGATTTACTTGTACGTCAGCCAGCCAGCCAAACCAGAGCCAGCAGGCCGTCAGAAAAGAAAGAAAGAAAAGCTGCTTAGACAAACTCAACCAGCTATCAACTTAACTGGTGCAACAAGCATATATTATTGTAGTTAACTTGTCGTTGCATGCCAAGTTGCTCTACTAAATCCTTCGTAACCACAGCTCAACTAATGGTTTTAATCTAATAATATAGTAAAGTCATGTTAATTAGTTGAAACCATTCATTTTCAAGGGATTGAGCATGCAACTTAAACCACTTTATTTGGACGGCTCTTGTTGTTGTTCAATTGTTTAGTTAGTACTCAGAAAAGCAAACTTTTTTTTTTTAGATGTTTGATTTAACATTCGAAATTTTGTACACGATGTATTACATATCTTTTCAGACTTATTGTCTTCCAACTTCCATCATTTATAAATAAAAATAATAATACGTCTATGTGATTCGATTCACTGATCTTCCGTCATCTAGACAGGATCTTATGCTTCTCTTCGGTAACCATAAGACCACTCGAGTTCGGAAAAAGCAAACTTTTCCAACTCATAAAACTTTTAGCTGCATCCGCAAAAGCGCAAGATTCTTTGGTCTTAAAAGAGTACGAGAGCAATTTGAATACTGAAGTCATGGAGAGCCCTTGGTGTGGAAGAAAAAGCAATGGTGTTGGTACCACGTGTGCTCTTCCATCCAATATTTCTTTATAATATCTGCAAGTCTATGGCACCGAAATTAGATACTAGTTTCTAGTTAATTAGTAGGTTTATACTAAGTACTTTAAAGGGTTGTCATCTAGTCGATCGCCCAGTGTATTAGTACTTGGAATGGAATGGAATGGAATGGAATTGAATTGGAAAAGACCGAAAACTTAGAATGTTGATTACAGGTAGGTTGCATGTGAATGTTAGAGGGAAGTTTGTTGTAAAGGAACCTGTAACTCAACTGGAAAGAAACATGCTAGTAACTCATATATATATATATATATATATATATATATATATATATATATATATATATATGTGTGTGTGTGTGTGTGTGTGTGTGTATTTGTGTGAAGGGGGGGATCGGATCGCCGCTCTTAAGTATCCCAGCATATTTTTCGAAATAGTAGTCATTGGATCTATCTACTTTGATTGAACATTTTAGTTCAAAATCTCCTAAAAATTTGGATAGATCAAAATCTTGCAGTCATTGGATCTATGAAAGCATGTCATCGTGAAAATGTCGGTCGGTTGCCTTATGGAATAGTCGGTCTAGTTGGTACAAGATAACATATCTCAGAAATATATTCATTGCCAGCAGAATAAGCATAAAATTGATAGACAAAAGATATATGAAAACGATTTTCTTTATTGATAATTTACATCGGAATTACAACGATTGTTAGACCAAAAAATAACTTGACTACAGACAACGGATCTTATTACAATGAATGATGTTACGTGGCTTACAACTCACAAACGCATGATATTTACAATGTTCAATACATTATGTCATTAATAAAAAATATATATCTTTCAGGAGAAAATTTTCAAGTTGCCAAACGAGCTTCAAACGTCTCAGAATGTCCTAGTGGCTCCCGCATCTATGGAGGACGGGACCAACACATTAAAAAATACACTGGTGAACGGTCTCAACCAGACTCATCTAAATCAACATAATAATCATGTGATAACAGATAAAATTATCATGTGATTTTTCTACTTTCTCTAGAGTCAATTAACAATTCATAAACATATATATGAAATAATAAATGTGTCACTCTCAGTGAATCTTACCCAAGTCTCCCATCATTTCCTATATAAAAAATAAAATTATATATATATATATATATATATATATATATATATATATATATATATATATATATATATATATATATATATATATATATGTGTGTGTGTGTGTGTGTGTGTGTGTGTGTGTGTGTAGGCCTGCAAATAGCAAGCAGCCTAACTATATGACGGTCACTGGTAACACATCATTTTGGACCATACATGGTATTGTGACACATCCTTGTAGTCCAGGTAGGTAGCCTCACTAAAGGACCCACATATCTTATACGTGAATTACGTTCCACATAATTTCTCCTAGGCTGAATCAGTTCGTGTCTTGGATACCGTTCAAGAAAAGCCAAATCTTTTGGACAAATTGTCCATGATCATACATCCATATGCTATTAGACAATAAAATATATTATGCATGATACAAAACTAAAATAAAATAATATACAATTATCTCTTGTACAAACCATTCATTCTCACGATATCTAAATTTCCATTCAAGGTTACTCTGATTGGCGACTCATTGGTCCCAAATTATTCCAACTATTATGTGGTACCAAACCACATCCATACCGATTTTCAATCTAGGAATTTTCGTACTTGTCTACTCAACGGTCCCAAACCATTCTTCCATAATTTTATTTCTTTTATAACAACATTACGATATTACATATTTTTATATCAAGTTAACAATAATAAAACTACTCTCTTTTATCTTAGTTCTCTTACTTTAAGAATTCAACATCTTATGGGATATAGAAACAAAGACTAAGAAGAGTCATTTTATTTAAGTGTGAAGGTTAAGAAAAGTAAGAACAAAATTACTCACATTTTTATGCACTGTCTTTTTGTTCCGATCATAATGATCTCTGAATGATTCTTTCACATGAATCCAAGTCCAAAAAGGCCATTCGAGCCAACAAATCAATCCAATGCACCATGGAGCGGGGCATTATATAATACACCACTCAAAAAAAAATTATCATCGAAACCTAAAATAATATACTCTTCCTCTACATCAATTAATGAAACAAAGAAAACTCATTATTCATTTCTGATTCAAACTCCTATGTCAATTTCTTGAGTGAATAACTGCCAAAGCACACAAATGATCAAGACCTAAAACAATTATAAAATACCTTATATTTCTCATCAATATATGAGAAATCCTTCAAATAATAACAAATAAACATGTAACAACTCTCTCCTCTTATGTCTATGTATACTCTTCAAATCCATAGCCGCACCAAATTACCCGAACAGGTGAACTCAATGAACTCCACAAGGCATCTTCCTTCTTGTTCAACTTTGAATACATCTTGAATAACTTTAAAGGTGGCTCTAACACAACTTTCTATTCTTTCTCAATAAATACAAGCACTCACACCTTAGCCAAATCAATCGAATAACTTGTACTACCAATTTTGGTCCAACTATTTCAAAAAAATTATCAACATTATCTGTTTCCATCAATAGTGTGTCTCGAATAGAACCATACTTCTAAAATTCACTAGGTAAGATATCACTAGCAAACCTACTTGCTGATACAAGCTACAAGGAAATAAATCCAAACTAAGGCAAACATACCCAAGCACCATACTATATCATATTCCGAATCAAAAGAAACGTAGCTAAAACTAACTATATAAAATTTTCGTAGAGGCATACATATAATATTATCCATCAATACTAATCAATCAATCTCAAATTCTTATAAGTAGTTCAAGAAACTATCATACTGTCTAGACTTGTATACAACTAATATATATACATTTTAAGGCCAGATCCAACCAATATATCCATTTGAATCCCAAGTGTTACACCCTAAATGATCCAAACTATTTTCAAGAGATCAAATTCAATTATCTACCAATTTGTCAGACCTAACTACATCAAAGTCTCAATCATAAATATACATTAATACTCAGTTATGAAAGAATTTCACAATCTCAAAAATTACTATTGAATCAATCTACATTTTATCTTCCAAGAAATTTTTTAATCCAAGAAAGCAACTAGCCAAATCTGAATCACTTATTATGCATACCTCAATGACACTATTTTCTAAATATGGTCTCAATCTCTGTTAACATCGTCCAATTTAAATCTCGCTTCAAATTCTAGAAAATTCATCCACAATTAAAGTTAGTTTCAACTATGTCATGATCCAACTAACGAATGTTATTTTTTTTTTTTTACTGATAAAAGTCGCACCAATACCCAAAGATCTATTATTCAACCAAGACTGGTCTACTTAAAATATATCACCCACAATCTCCAAAAAAAAAAAAGTTAGGAAATAAAATCACCATCCATTAGTTCCCAAGGTCAATCTTAATTCATAGGTATCTTGTCAACATATACAAAAGTATATCCATCTCACTCATTAATTTTGGTCTAATAAAAGAAAATCTTGAACCATCAAAACTTAATTTATTCCATGAGCCAAAACCCAATCCTTCCAACCAATTCTTAATGATGATATGATCAAAGCATATGTTTGATTGCTAACCCGAGTATTCCAACTTATGCACAAAATAATGTTACCTCACGGGAGATCAATACAGAACCAAGCTAAATTTAATCCAAGGATCATACTACAATCAATCATTTTTCCAAGCGCATAATTTTGTATCATAGTCCAATTTGTCAACAAAATTTTATACATCACCTCCACTTGAGTATAATCCATTGAGACAATCAAATAACAAGTAATCAAGCCAAATAGATCCAAATAAATTTGTTGTTCCAACCACAAACAATCAATCAAATTTTCCAAGAACCAAATCACTTCCTACACCTACCTTTCAATATCGCTATATCATCTTTATTCTTAATGCAATCTATCTAGGTAAACTCTTCTTAAGGTCATCATATCAATTTCTAACGCTCAAGATTAAAATATTTACCTAATCACTTAAGGCTAAACTCATAAGTCGCACTTAAACTTAATAAGAACTCATCCCCAACGTCAATTAGAAATTATTGTACTCATTTCACATCCTAAGGCCAAACATTATTGTTCGCCATTAATGTAAGTTTGGAAAACTTTTGTTTAACAACAAACAAAAAGTACAAAGAAATCCTAGACAAAAAATCTAAGTACAATATTTTTGATCTGGAAAATGTGACGATGGATATCGAGTACTGTAGTGACTCATTTACTCCGTTGACGATCCGACGGGGGAATGAGGATGATCTCTTCTCTTTTCTCTCTCTTGAGCTTGTGTGCACGTACGTAGCTCTCTCTTCTTTGTAAGGTATGCTACCCTGCTATTTATAGCCAACATCTGACAGGCTATAGGTGCCGCATATGCCTCTGTTTGGTGGCCGCATAGGGCTCCTTCAACAGAATACGGTTGCAACTGTAGCCGCATACCACGGACTTGCTGCCATGTGGCCTCGGTTGGGATATGTTGTTGATAATATTTCGAGAATATTTTTAACTCCGTTGTGAGCGTGAATTGGTCAGCTGGACACGTAGTCAGCACTAATTGTGAGAAGATCCTTTTGGTGTAACGGAAAGATCATGCAAGCTGAGAGCCACATAGCCGTCGTGGTCGCATATGTGTTCTCGTTTTGCCTGGGTCTGATGGATACTTTGGCCGCATGATAACGAGGCTGCATAGACGTGAGGGCACATAGACTCGAGGCCGCATACGAGTCTATATGGCCTCTGAATTATTTTTCCACAAAAACTCCAGTCCCAAAGAAGTTTATTTTACCATGTCTACGTCACCTCTGCGTAAGATACATCTAATAAAATTCTAAGTTAGAGAAGTTTGTCACGTCCATGTAACCTATGAGCAAACATCCCTCCAAACAGTCTGATATCACGTTGTTCTAGACCCCTGATAGTGTCAGTCATTTCAACTTATTATCCATACCCAGTCTTAGGTACGCCATAGGTAATAAGTCTACCAAAATTCTCCAGTGGAATATCCCAAGAGAATGGAATGTTCTACCACATCCATATCACCTATAGTAGGATATCCGTTCTCATATCAAAGGCTTTTTCCATGCTTCTTTCAAAGTGTTTCAAAACTTGTTCAAGTTTTAAAAACTTTGAAGGGGGTCTTGTAGAAGCATGAAAATTATTCATGTTCGTACGCCCGAGCAACCATGCGCGTAAGGGTCTGATTCAGTGAAAGTCGGGCCGCATGCATCGTAGGCGGCATCCACGAGGCAGTGATCCTCACGCTCAAGCAATATTCGACCGAAGACAGAGCTTCTAAGGTTCATGCGCCAGGGAAAAGTACTCTCAGAACCTCACTTGGTGAAGTCAGGCCGCATAGAGCCCATGCGCCCTCAAACTTGATTTCTTGAAGTCGAGCCGCATAAAACCCATGCGGCCAAGGGGCTCGTCCAGTCTATAAAAGCATCCATGTGGCCCGGATAGCGACGAAGTTAAGAGCCGCATAAAGCCCTGACACAGCATTTATGGCATGTCATAAAGTTCTAACATTGCATTTATTGCCCTGAACGCTTCGAGAATCGTGAAAGAGGAGCCACACAAAAGACATAAAGTCACATCAATGCATTAAAATGACCATGTCAGGCGTGCAGTGTCATGTGTTCACTCGTATGCGGCCATGCCTATATGTCTCCTCATCCTTATGCAGCCAAAGCGTCCATCGGACCCAAGCCGGACGAGAGCACGTATGCGGCCACGAATCCATGCGTCCTCGATTCCATGCGGCCATAGTGTCCATAAGACCCAGGCCAGACGAGAGCACATATGCGGCCACGACTCCATGCGTCCCTCAGCTTGCATGATTTTTTCTGTTGCAACCAAAAAGATCTTCCAACAATCAGTGATGACCATGTGTCCAGTTGACCAAGTCACGCACACAATGAGTTAAAAATGACCCTGTCTCCCAATCGAGATTTCATCAATAGCATATCACAACCAATGTCACATGGCAGCCCGACCGTGATATGCGCCCACAGTTGCAACCATATTCTGTTAAGGAGCCCCATGCGGCCACCAAGCAGAGGCACATAGCATATGCGCGCATGAGTCCATCAGCATGATGGCTATAAATTGGAGGAAATTGGACGTTCCCATAGTCCGCTTTTCAGAGACCAGACAGCTAGCTACGTGCACACAAGCTCAAAAGAGAGAAGAAGTATTTTTCTTTCCTAGTCAGATCGTCTACGGAGTAAATGAGCCACTGCAGCGCTCGATCTCCATCGTCCACTCCCCATAATCAAAAAAAAATTTGTACTTAGATCGTCTGTTTAGGATCTCTTGTACTCTTTTTCGTAGATTAAATACAAAAGTTTGTTCAAACTTGTTTAATGGCGAACAATGGCGTCACAAAAGATTTTCAACTGTGCAAAGCTTGTCACTGATAGTATGAATTCCACCAGACTGTTTGACAAAATATTTCTTAGAAAATATTTTTTCCAAAATTATTTTTTACAACCAAATTTTCTAAAATTTATTATTCTACAAAAATAATTCTGATTTTTTTTTAACTTTGTCACATAGAACTTGTTGTTACAATTCTTTAAAGAACTCATAGAATACACCTTAAGTGACAAGTATTTTCACTTGTCACATAGTATTTGTTGTTACAATTATTTAAGGAAGTCACAGAAGACACCTTAAGTGACAATAATTTTTACTTGTCACATAATACACCTTAAGTGGCAATATTTTCACTTTTCACATAGAATTTGTTGTTATAATTCTTTATGGAAGTCACATAATACACTTTAAGTGACAAGTATTTTGACTTGTCACATAGAACTTGTTTACAATTCTTTAAGGAAGTCATGGAATACATCTTAAGTGACAAAGATTTTTATTTGTCACATAATACACCTTAAGTGACAAGTATTTTTACTTGTCACATAGAACTTGTTGTTACAATTCTTTAAGAAAGTCACATAATACACCTTAATTCACAAGTATTTTCACTTGTCACATAAAACTTGCCTTTGATTCTCATAAAAAATCAATATTTTATTTTAGTGATAATATTGACTGACGACCAATAAAAATATAGTCACTGAATGATTTAAATGTGTGATGATATACAACTATTGTCACAAAATCAAATTATAAGTGACAACAAAAATTACTTATCACAGAAATATATTTTTCAGTGACAAGTTTTACACTTGTCACAAATCACTTGTCACGAAAATCAAATTTTTTTTGTAGTGACAGTCCCAAACCATGCAATCACATTTCTCTTATAACAATGGTACAACATTTCATATTTCTACATATCACGTTATCAACAATAAAATTGCTCTATTTTATCTCAGTTCTCTTACTTTAACAATTCAACAACTTATGAAATAAAGAAACAAAGACTAAAAAGAGTTTTTTCTTATTAAAGTGTGAAGCTAAAGGAAAGCAAGATCAAAACCACTCATACTTTTACGAACTGTCTTTGTGTCCTGATCATAAAGATCTATAAATGATTCGACAGCATGAATTCAAGTCCAACCAGACCCTTCGAGCCAACAAATTAACCCAATGCACAGCGTGGAGCAGGGCATTACAGTGAGCAGACCTTGTTAGCGACGAAGAGAGGGCAAGATCAAGTTGCTATAGCAACATCCAAGAGTACGTGGTAGGTGGGGGGGGGGGTCATAGTTAGGATTAGGGTTGATTTGAGGTTTTAGATAAATTAGGTAGGATTAGCAATTAGGATTTTTTTTTTCAATTAGAGGAAAAAAAAATAAGATAAAATTAGGATTGACGCACAAAACTGCCTTTTTTACATTTAGAATTAGTCTTTAACTGTAAATTCACGATACTCTATAATATTTAAGTATAATATAAAGTTTAAAGTATTTAAGTGCCTATGAACAAGTATAAATTAGTCTTTCCTCTATGTATATAACCATGTCCATGTCGTACTCGTATCTCAAAATTTTCTAAAATTATCATATGTTGAACTTGTATTGTATCTGAATTCGTGTTCGGGTTTGTACAACCTAGCATCAATCAAGAGGTGCCATATTAGACGGCAATATACTAGTCGAGGTTTTTATCCAGGTGTGACTCGGTAGAGCCAGTTGGAAAAAAAAAATCGTCTACTACCTTAGGCAAGAGATATTGTTTCGGATTTTCATAATTTATTTAACAGAAATGATATTTGGCATGTGGTGCGTGCATCGCGGGTGCACGCGCACGGCCAACCGCGGGGATCCGTCGTCCTCTCCCCCCCCCCCCCCCCCCCATCCTGCTTCGTCATCGCCGCTGACTCCCACTACCTCCTCTGTTGCACCGCCCTACCCCTCCCCTCTGCTGCTCCGTCGGAGGGACGATCCCCTCCTGCTCCCCCCCCCCCCCCCCCCCCCCCCCCCCCTCATGCTCCTCCGCTACCGCCGTCGACTCCCTCCTCTCCCCTACTGCTCCGCCCTACCCACCCACCCACCCCCCCCCCCCCCACCCCCCCCCACTCACTCCTTGCTCCGCCTCCGACCACCCCGACGGCCTCTCTGGCGTCCTCGGCACCTGCATGAGCACGGGATCTTGTACGAGGCGGATGCCAAATAGCACGATTGTTTATTTAATCACTTCACCTAAAAGTGGAGACTAATCCTAGAATCTAGAATCAATGTAAGGAGGAAATACCATATACCTACCTTTTAGTTTAAGTCAATACTGTCTATAAAAGTGCCATGATTGTAAGAAAATTAAAACACTTGACCTTTAACTCCCTCTTTCTTCTGAAGTGGAAGAAGAGAATCTAGTAAAATATTTTATTTGGTGGAGGAAACCTTCTACTCCATCACTCGGATACTGCTTTCTGCAATGTGGTTAATGTGGTTGGCTCTCAAGTTCTAATAATATCTTTTGCGCCTCCTATCTTGAACAATTAATTCAACTTCAATTTGGATTCTTCCGGCATTTCAATATCTTCGTCTACTTGAATCTTCAAGATATTAAGAAACAATATTTTTTGGATTTCTTATATGCATTTCAATTTTTCTGCTCAAAGGTTGTTGTAGACCATGTACAGATCACTATACTGCAAACAAAAATAATGTAAACCCCAAATTGTTCCTTCTTCAGAACTTTGCTATCGAGCACCCTCCTCCCCCTCTCATTCTCTCTTTTCCTACGAACACTCCTCCCTCACTCAACCATTTCTCTCTCTCTAACTCACCTTCTCTTCTCTCTCTTGCTTCATCTTCAACCATGAACTATCATCATAACCGAGACTGCTTCATCGTCGTCGGACTGCAATGATAGTCGAAGGGGGAGCTACAACAGCAGCATCAAGCTCCGTCGTCGGCACTTTTCTTGCCATCCGAACCCCCCACACCTCGGAAAGTTCTTCCACATCGTGTATCCTCTATTGATGGTGAAAGAGGATACCAAAAGTTCTTAGTGTTCGAATTTATGCCTAAAAAAATCTAACTGGTAAACTAAATATTTTTTGTCAAAGTTTTTATTTTTCTAATATGTCGGTTGGACACGGTTCTACATTGGTACGTTATGTACGATGAAATATGGATATGACGATACTGATACAATATTTATTTTGTTAAAAAAATCAGAACATTTTAAGTTCAGTTCGAAGTAAACTAAAATACTGGTTCCGTCCTGGTCTCTAAGGAATTGAATTCGTGGAAGAAATAACTACGCAAAGGGTTGTGATTACCATGTCCCAAATATTCCAACCGTCCGTTCTGAAATCGAACACGAAGAGTTCTCTCAGGAGAGGAGATTAATCTGAAGCAATGCACACCAGCGTTAGGGCTCTTACCTATAGGTCAGTCTACAGTACACCCCTATAAAAAAAAGTTAGTTTAAAGGGCTATGCTATGACTACAACCAAATGCCTACAACCCTTTTAAACCGGCAAATGGCGTTCACGTGGCGATCGTCCATTGGAGAAGGGGGAGGAGAGTTGGGACCCGATGGCTGTCCGGATGGTCGTCACGTGGCAGAAACGTCACGTAACGGTCGTTCATTGGGGGAGTGGTGGAGCCGGAAGTGGCCCACATAGCAAGAGGGTGAGAGGGTTGTAAGAAGGTTGTAAGCATTTGGTAGTAAACTTAGCATTATTGTACCACAAAAGGTATCCTTCGGATATTCTTAGCGCACTCTGAGTGAGAAATTCAAACTTCACAAAAAGAGTATTTATGCTTGGTCCTAGGAATCTTTATTTGGGATCGAGGGAGATTCTTGCTGGTGAAAGTTCACCTCTCCTTTGAATTTTAACAGAGGAGATTTATGTTGGTCTTTGGAATCTGCAATATCTTGCTAAGACTATTCTTTTGTTTGTACTAACCAGATATTAGGCCAAATTATTCTAATGGTACTCCAACTATAGGGTTCCGATATTTTTGGCTAACCTAAACACACCGGAAAATTTTCAAAAAAATATATGACAATATAAGTATTTAAATTGCGTTTTGTACTACAACATATATTTTCGAAATGATTTCGATATGTTTCAAAATTGACGAAATGTGCTTCAAAAGAACAACTTATGAAGTTGGGGTACCAAAATCGAACAGTGGAAAGTTAAGGTACCAAAATGTCTGAGTACTATAGTTGGGGTGTCATTGGGAAAAGAGTTCGACTACGGAAACTCAAATAGGAACTGTGCTTCAAAAGAACAATTTATGAAGTTTGGGTGCCAAAATCGAACATTGGAAAGTTAATGTACCAAAATGTCTGAGTACTATAGTTGGGGTATCATTAGGAAAAGAGTTCGACTACAGAAACTCAAATAAGAACTTTCGACTGATTTTTTTTTATTTAGGCCCTTAAATGTTTAGGTCCTTAAAAAAAATCAAGAAATAAGATGCATGTAATCCAACAGTCTTTTATGTACGAGTTTTAAAAATTAGGAACTCATGAGTTCCTCTATAATTTTTGTTAGGATAATTTAGCCTAGATTAGATATTATGCCTTTAGCAAATTGTAATTTGCCCCTAGTAGGCTACAATATGTTTTGTTAAAGTTATCTTTTATGGAATACGTTTGATGAAAACAGGATTTTTCTCCTACCGAATTTTATTTAAACAGAGATATTAAGCAGCAGGGCCAGACCGGAAAGTTGGGTTGTCTCAGCCAGAGCTAATTTTGGTTGCCCTCCACCCATGTTGAAAAGATATTGGTTTAAGTTGAATTTGGGCTAGGCCGGTCCTAAGAAAAGCAAATGACTGGAGGGTTGCTCTATGGAGTGGGGTTGTCCAAGTCCGAAAGCTTGTGTTACTTAAGCACTAGTATATATCTTGGAAAAGTCACCCAGGAAAGGTAAAAAGAAAAAAAAGGAAACCTTAATAACAATGGAGAGTGAAACTTATGAATGAAAATATTGCAGAATACAGTTAATTGGCACATAGGTAGATACAAGAATAAATGCATTTGGAAATGAATAGAAAGACTAGCTCTAGCTCCTCCTTCACTGCAGGTGGCCAACTCCGGGACTGTGACCTGGATCCGATGGCCGCTCATCCTTGGCACTCGCCAGAACTCGACGCTCACCTTGTGCTTCTCTCGTCTGCACAATATTTGCGCCTTCGTCCACCATTACTTGATCAGGTTGCACTTGGCACAACTCACATACCTTGTTCTTCTCAATGACCAGTCTCCTTCCTTCGCATATAAGAGATTCTTTAGCTAGTATCAGCACAAGAATAGTAATGTAGATGGACATGATCTTCGCCATGGGAGCAAGTTAGAGAGGAAGAGGAAGCACAATGTAGTAGTATAAGAAAAAAAGGAGAAGGTTAAGTTACGCCTTCTCTTTCTCGATCTTGAGGACTATTTATAAGGTTGAGTTTAGTACCTTGAGAATATACCAATATCACTATGAAGGAGGTAAAGGGAAGTCAGCTGGAAATGCAAATGAAGCAGAGGTTGGGAGGGTGCATAGGCTCCACACTTTTTTCTGGATACTGCTTTGGGGAAGATGGCTACCATAGGCTAGAAAGCTAGCAAATAGCTAAACTATTTCCTACTAGTATTGTAGGCTAATATTAAGAGAATTAGTTCAATGTATGTTCGAATTATAAACATATATACGTATCTCTTCTCTACGATCATCATCGTTCCTTTTGAAATTTGGTGCAAGATTGTACCTTGTATTAAATCTCTGCCTCTGCACCAAAACTTCGAGTGTGGAATTTTACGAGTGTCAAAAGATTGAAATACATATCTATATATCCCATATAAACCAATGATTTCCCGACCTCATAAATCCAACCTCATAAAAGGAAAGGAAGACTAGCAAAAGTGGTAGGAAGAAAATTGGGCCAAGATATCTTGATATGCAAATTATCCGCAATTCATACTCCTATGCCACAACCAATATGGATGAATGATGGCCTAGATTGGAAATCATTAGCAAGCAACAAGAGATTGGTGGCTTCAAGAAGATTATATTCGACTTCGAATCAGAGAACATTTTCACATCGAATACTATTTTAGAGCAATCAACACTGTAATCTCGTCACATAGAGTTTGGAGTTTTTCTTCTTGGATGTTCTCTCTTTTAATCCGCTATTGGTTGATGAGGATTGCAATTGAACCTTTAGACAAGGGATCCAATGACATTGTAAGTCTATTAACTATAGTGAAAGGATTAATTGGAATTATCATTTTCTAAGTATATATAGTCCTTTGCATATGATTCTATGTATATCCTTGCCTATTTTTAATCATTCATATTAACCTAGCCCTCAGAAGGATTTGGGGTTAGGGTTGTTAGTCCAAACACTATTTACCTACTTAGAGACACTCAATGCAACGCCTAGAATTCATAATGCTAGAACCTAGAAGAATTTGCTCGCAGATTTTTGCTACTCGATATCTTACAATATCGCTTGCTACTAATTATTTAACAACATATAGGTAAAACCAAGAGCATGTGGTCCTCTGTCCTCACTCCCTACAACCTTTGTCCCTACTTAACTTTATTCATGTCCTTCACTTTCTTAGCCTAACTTTTCCATAATCTCAAGGGTCAGTTGATGCCGCCTACTTATTAAGCTAATGACCCTTAATTAGCCTCTGGATCAAAGTGGGGAATCACTTGCTTCCTTTGGACTACTAGTGTGGGTGTTTGAAATCAAGCAAGTTGGGGCATGGGAGTGAATGATAGCCTCAGGACAGTAGGGCACCCACTAACCCCATGATGTCCAAGGAGATGGGGATTCCCCCCACTAACCCCATGAATGAGCAGCAGAGCAAGTGCCCTTTATTTGGATGGATGCTGTGAGTCTCATACTAAAAAAAATCAGCAGACAAAACTATGTCCAACCAATAGCCCTTCAGAAGAGACCAACCCTTTTTCAGAGACTAGCAACCTTTAACCAATTGTGAGATGGTATCATGATGTGCAGAGTGTTAGCAGTGGTGGTGGTGGTGCTAGTAAGCAATTTTATTGCACTATATAGAGGTCATTTATAGTATTTGTGGGTCCTAGGGAAAGATTTTGTTAGTTTGTTCAGTATGGAAAGAAGTTGGAAAGCAACACAAGAATGGATCTATGGTGGAGATACTTGAGAGGACCACAAGCATTTTGTTGGATATTATTTTCTGCCTTAAAAAAAAAAAATAGCAGTATTGAGGAAAAAGCATTCCTGTGTTTGTGTGAAAGGAGAGGATTTTATCTTGAGCAAGTGGAACTTTCTTTCTTTTCCTTTCTTTACCTTGAGCTAGGTTAAACAAATACAGACACGGATAACGAATAAGGACATGATACGGATATGAGATACAGATATTTTCAGACATGTATGGTAAGTACTCATCTAATGTTGAACGAATACAAACATGAATGATACTGACACGATAGGAATACGGACACCATTGTTTTGTGTCTGTGCATATGATTTAAGCTCTGACCTAAGGTTCTTAGCTATATTCCTGGACCTGGAGATCTGAATTCTTGCCTATTCTAGTATCTTATGCTAAATTGGATAAGCAAAAAAAATTATGGGCGAACTTGGTTTAGGTATCTGCAACTTTAGTAAATTGATCAAAGTCATTTGACAAGTCAACTATGGTACGTATAAGTCTCCATAAAAGTTAGTATATTGGTAGGGATCCATTGACACGATAGAGTAGAAAAGCAGGTACATGAGTCAAGGAGTCATGACTAGCAGTTGAAACGGACAATTTTAAATTGTGATACATAGCAAAAATGCACATTTGCCATAAAAACATGGGTCAAGAACACTCATGAATCATGTCAACCTTAGCAACAAAGCATCGAGGCTGATAACTTACTACATGTTCAGATTTTGTGGCATTTGACATTGTAATGCTAGATACTAATGTAAAAACACATACGTTTAACTTCGTAGTTTCGTTTTTGTAGAATATGGCTTTGTTATGACGGAATTCACAATTGATTAGAGTGCTTGTTATGGGATTTCAACATTGCTAGATGGGTTTTAATATGATTTGGACAACCTATTGGTGTGACCTGATTTGGCAAAGATATGTAAATAAATGTGGGTTGTAAATCCTAACCTAATGGATATAAAGGTGGTTAAGGCGTCATATTGTACTTAACAAATTTGGGTATTCCTGCTGTACTTGACATTTCATCGAAGAAACACCTAATAGAAATATGACTGTATGATCATGATCTCGAAACTTTAGAGTAAAGAAGGTTTAATTTTTGCAAGTTTGTTTTTGAAAATTACTTGGGATATGGCTTTCTTATGACGAAATTCACAATAAGGTTTCAAGTTTTTGTTTACAATTTTGGTGTTTCAAATTTGATTATGATACATAAGATGTTGCATATTTATCATCGAAGATTAGCAAAACAGATAATGGCCTCATTGGTAAAAGATTATTTAATATCCATATCTTTTCATTCTAGAGGCTTACTTTTTAGTTATTTGTCATTAAGAATAATGTATGGAATATTTTTTGGATATAGAATAATTCCTAAAATATTTCTTAGAATATTTTCATTCCAAAATCTTCTTGTAAGCCATAGAGACACTATAAATAAGGGAAAGGCCCATTTGTTCCTCACCACCCAAGTAGTTGTAAACTCTCTCTAGTAAAGTTTTCAATATTCCAATATCTTTCTTTTGCTCCATTTTTTCTCATTCTCGCCTTAGCGATCTAACAAAGCGTTCGGGGAAGACTTGCACGGGTCTTCGAGAAGGAAGTTCGTGCGCCGCACAGAGCAAGGTGTAGGCAAAACACCAAGTCCGTGAGAACTAGCTTGATCCAGAAGGGGAAGGGATCCCCATTGGTGGGCAATGGTTTTAAATGCAATAACTTCTATAAAACAAGGTCAAAGCTTTTTGATGATGGAGATCTTGGTAGCTAAGTTGAGGTGAAAGTTGTTGGAGATTTGCTGCTTTAACAATAGAATATTATTAAAGAGATCAGACTTGTAATATTGCTGAACCTGCTTCATAGTGAATGTGCAATCATAATCTGATCTTATGATATTTTCACCACCTATTAGTTTACTGGAGATGTCAATCTAATGTCTGTTGTATATTTTCATAGTATTGTGGAAAATTATGCTGTTCAAATAGCTGGAGTAACAGAATGTCAGATTTTTTTTTTTCTTTTTCTCTCTTTTCTATAATAGATTTTGGATTTTGTTCTTTGTGTCTGTCATCTACTACTAATTACTTGGTTTAGGTTCAACTAAATTGAATATTAACTCTACTAATTTAGTTGATAGTACATACATAGGAGAGATGAATGGCTCTTAGTAGAGGTACATGTACCATAATCACAAGCTCGAAAATAATGCGGGTGAGGTATGATTTGAAATAGTTTCAGACGTAGTAATTTTGCGATTTTATGTCTCAAATTCTTTTTCTTTTTTCTTTGTTCTTTTTTGTTAACTGCTATAGAATTAACTCGAGTAATTTTATTGTTATATTCATCCATAAATGCACATGTACCAGAATTGTAAACCCATCCAAAATGTACAAATTTGGATTTAGAGCTAATCCAACATTAACTAGATGATTGCTATACATGACAAATGACCAGTGTGTGTTATTGGCACCACACTGTCATTTTGGGACATCACAAATGTTTTAACTTTGTACTCTTCAAATCACTCTTAGTTTGTTTGTTTTTTTTCCTTGGGACAACACTTATTCATTAAATAACTCATTGTTTTCAGGGCTGCCAAATTTGTGGTATTCCTAGTGCATTGGTGGATTGTCAAATTTTGGCAGTCCTAAAATCAGAGTTCTCTGTTTTCAGGACTGTCAAAATTTTGCAATACAGGATATGCACTAGGACTATCAAAGTTTTGACAATCCTGGTATGTTGTCGGAATTGCCAAAATTTTGGCATCCTCTATCATCCCTAACATCTTGTTCTGTTCCGAAGCTTCGAACATTTATTAATAGAGTTCAAAACTTCGAAAATAGTACCTTAGTGGACTCTTTACAAGAAAAATATAATAATATATGCATTACACATAAAATCTAAGAATCAAAACAAACAAACAAAAAACCTAGAATTGAGAAAAATTGGAGCCAAAAATTAGAACTTCATCTTCGAAGAGAAAGAGAGTAGGAAGACGGAAAAGCGACAAGATATATCGCTTTGGAAGATGAAGAAGAGAGAAGGGTAATGAAGTGTGTTGTCACAGGATTTTGTGGTGCCAATAATCAGGGCCAGTCCGGAAGGTTGGGTTATCCTATCCGGAGCTAATTTTGGTTGTCTTTTGACCCTTATTGTGAGCCGATCATGAGAGGTTATCCGTGACATCGACCTTTGATGGGATCACGCTGAGCATAAGGGTTGTCCTAGCAGAGAGGATTTGTCCAAGCTCGAAGTATTGTCCGACTTATCTCAGGACCGGCCCTGCCAATAATATAGGCCTATCAAATGTTCAGAAACAAATCCTAGGAATCAGTCTCAAGAGTAACAGAGGCTCTTCTACAAACCAAACTTGAATTATCATTCAAACAATAATCCAATCATGAATCTATGAAGTAGGGAAGATCGAGAAGCAGAGGGAACACATTACGCCATTATTTTCAAGATATAGTTCGCTACAAGTTATTGTTTGTTTCATACTACATAGTTATCCTGACCACTTCACGCCATCTTGCATTAGTATTTTTGAGTGAAATAGCTTTCACTCAATTCCATGGGAGTAGAAGGAGTTGTGCTTCCCCGCATGAGTTGAACAAGTCATGTAAAAGCTTAGAACATAATGAGCTAGATGATTCAACTTTCGACAACACGAAGAAATATAATCCCTAGTTTTGAAGGACTGAAATAGCAATAAGTGTTCTAAAATTCAATGTGTGAGTTCGGTGCGGAGAATGGACGCCTAACACCTAGACCATCTAGGTGCCAAACAGATGTAGGCAAAAAAAACTTCTCTTCTCCTACTCCTCGTAACAGTTTATATAGTAATTTTTTCTTTTTTAACTAATTTCGATTGTATTTACTATTTCTCTTATCTCTATACGTCTCTTGTTATCTATTACAGCATTCAAACACGTCTAACTAAGCATCAAACTCTTCTCTCTCCATAGACTTCCAACACATGCCAAACATTTTCGAAAAGCCGTACAAAGACACAACCGCATTATACCGTCGAATAGAAAATTTTCACTTCGGCCTAGAGACGCCTAACGCCTAGACGGCTGATCAGACTGATTTTTTAACACTGATAGCAATAACAGGACCAAACATCAAACTGGCCGACATCATAACAATTTTCTCTTTCTGGAAAATTTTAGCCACTCAATAGTAGAATGGAAAACAGTCTCTCTTGTTGCTGCCACCCAATAGTAGAATGGAAAGTCTCTCTTGTTGCTGCCACAGTTCTAACAAACACATCATCAGTTCAATTTGCATGAAAGTGTTCTCAACAAAATATTACAAGAACCACCATTTAACTTAAACTGAGGAGCAATGGACACTATCAAAAAGGTTCTGGTAAAGACATTCTCCCTAATACATACAGATGTCTTTGCAAACCCTATAAAAACATGCATAAATATGTCAGGCTAAAATTTAAAAAAAAATCACTAGGCCTATCTTTCAAACTGAGTGAGCATATTAACATTTTTTGCTGAACCTCGTCTTCCTTTTTAAGTTCATCACCCCACTCTAATCTAACAGTTGATGCCGCATTGCTGAACATCAGGACCTGTCACTCGGGTGGTGAATGGATCAACACGAACCCATAGCAACGAGAAGATGGAGGCCAGAAGAACGGACCACACAACCACAATAGTCGGTGTTCGATTCTGACGACCCATAAGACCCTTAAGGAAGGGGTAGAGATGAACAATCACCCAAAAGGCAAAGAAGAGCTTCCCAAAGAGAGGCCCCCATGATTGGTAACCGCTGTTAATGGCATAAGAGATGCCAGCGACGACTCCCACCAGGTTTACGATGAGAAGGGTGGTAGGGGGAATTAGGAGAGTAGTCCACTTGAACATGTAGAGCTCGGTAAAATCACCATCCTCGTCAGAGGCCTTGGATGTGACGGTGAAGTTAGTATCAATACCAGCTAGAACCTTGAGGAGCCCCTGGACAACGGCAAAGAGATGAGCAGACACCCCTCCTATGACCCAAAACTGTTCATTCCTCCACCATTCATCAATTCCAACCCCACTCCATCGCATTTCCAATATGCCGGTGGCAAAGATGGAAAGGAAGAGACAGATGAACCAAATACTAGCAATGTTGCTAATCTGCAAGTATCATGTGACCAAGTGAGTTCAACATACACAGTAGTAGTAGTCAATTTTTAATTAGACTAGCTTACTTGAGGAATGATGAACTTTCCAGTGAGGAGGCAGACAGCAGGCAACGTACAGTACAGAATGAGAGGGAGTGAAGTGAGCGGGTAAATGGTGGTATTGATATATGCAAATCTCTCCAAAAATTTAAGCCGTCCACCGTAGCCATACCATATAGGGCAATGACGGCTTAATAGAATCTCAACAGATCCAAGTGCCCATCGCAGCACTTGGTTTAAACGATCCGATAGATTGATAGGGGCAGATCCTTTGAAGGCTGGGCGGTTAGGCATACAGTATATTGAACGCCAACCACGAGCATGCATTTTGAATCCTGTAAGAATATCTTCTGTGACAGAACCATAAATCCATCCAATCTGCAGCAGTAACTTCAAATGATTATAATTTATTGATTATGTTACAAGAAAAGAAAGCAAAAAATGCAACCCTGGGTGGGTTGCTGGGTGGGGGCTGTCCCTATGTAATTAATCATAGTCGAGCTTAATTCCAAGTTATGTTAGATGAAACGATGTCACTAGTTCAATTTTTATCTGTAAAAAGCATATGCTTCAATCTAGCTGTTTCATCAATGTTGACCAGGGATATATTTCATGATAAATAGGATACCAGAATAGGAACATGGCCACAAAGATGAAGAGAAGACAAGATAGATAAGGGGCTGTTTTGTAAGAGTGATAAACAATACAAACACCCGAGATGGCCAAGGCACTATTATTTTGTGTGCCTTAGTTTATTTTGGGGTGTCTGTATCCAATATGTATCTGTCACAGATACAATGTGGCACCAATTTTGGACTATTTGTGCTACCTAGCTGAAGGACCTCTCGGATTCAGGTCATTTTTATGAAAGATCTGAAACCTAAAAGATTTCGGGTTTGGATTCAGGTTCGGGCCAAATTCCTTTCCTTCTACCAGGTTCGGGTGGGGTTTCGGAACTTAAATAAGACGTTTAAACTTTAAACTATTACTTACTTCAAAATATATGTTGATTACTTCATGATTTTTATGTTTTATACTTACTAATAATATTTTGAGTATTGATTTATCTAAAACCTATAAAACATTCAAAATTCTCAATCAAATATGTGATAAACTTGCAACAAAAACAACAAAGCCTTTATCGCAAATTTCTGGGGTCAGCTATCTAATCAACTTGACATCTCTTTATGTAAATCTGTTTCGGGTTCGGTTGGAGCTATATCCAAACCCTAACCGTTAAGGATTTCAGGTTTACTTTTTGAAGCCAAACCCTATATTTCTAAAATAATAGGGTTGGGTTATCAAGTTATCACTTAATATTGACAGCCCGAGCCCCTAGGTAAGGTAAAGAGAAAGACGTGTTCTTTATTTAAAATTGAATTGCTTCTATCTTTATTAGTTTTTATTTATAATGAAAGCAAAAATGAACCGAGGCAAGCCAAAAATCAACGTTACAACATTTAAACAGTTATTCATTCTACCAAACCATAAACAGTGACAAATCTAATAAATTTGCCCAAGTACAGTTTGCATTATTTCTATGTTTGCTGCTATCTGTAAAATTATAAAGTCCTTGGACAAGACATTTATGTAATATCATCTGCTATATACTATGGAGCTACCAGAATACTGTTCAGCTGGCTAACCAATACCCAGAAATAGAGCCTTAGTGCCTAGCTGGCTAGAAGAATGTTCGAATACTGGAGTCTTTCATTACCTTCGTCCAGCAACCAACAATTAACAATATAAATTGAGCATATGAAATTACAAATAAAAAGATCATTGAAATTTCTGACCCTTAGAAATCAGGAATAGTAGACACGGAATAATAGCAGCCTTCTCCGTCCAAAAATATGATAGATCAAAGAATACTACCGTCCTACGCTGCAATGAAGCTGTTATATTACAGCTGAGTCCAACTAGACCTAAAGTATGCGGTGGGGTGAGTGTGTGTGTGTGTATTAAGGTGCCACGATCGGTCCCGATTTTGGGTCAGATTTGAAAGAGTTTGATCCGAAACTGGGCAGCAATACTTTTCATTGTTCTCTCTGAAAATCTCCCAAGAAAAAGAAGAAACGGATTCAGAACCCTATCCCTTATTCCTTTAGAGCTAGATTTTTGTTCAGGTCAGGTTCAGTAATCCTATACTGGCCCAAATGGGTTCATTGAAGCTAATTTGTGTGGGTTCAGCTAACCAGTGTGTTGACCCAATGGGTTTGATTGGGTTCAGTGAACCCATGTGTTGACCAATCACTAAATAGTATCGTTTTATAATAGGCTTTAAGATTTGGTTCAATGAACCCCTCGTTGGCCCAATGGATCAATCCAAAACAAAAAAGAGCCAGAAGGTCCAATCCAAAGAACAAGAACCGATGGGCCTGATCTCTAATAATCATATTGGACCATAATATTGTTGTTGCGTCCAGGATCAAACTGGGTGCCATTGAAGAACACAATGTTGAATTTGACCTAACTTTCTAGTATACTATTAATGGATCTTACATCATAAAGCAGGTCTGATTGGAAACATAATGTTCAATTTCTCCTAACCAATCCCTTTAAAGTTGGTTCAAGCTTGATTCATTAAAACGAATGATAATGACAGAAATGTGGAAGTAGACATTTAAGTAAATGTGTACAAATCCAAATTACACTTAAATATTTTTTTTACAATATAGATCTTGTTTTTCATAATCAATAATGTCACTATCCTGTTATTTGGTAGCACCGATCATTATTTCATCAAAACTAACAACAATTATCATACTTCAATTATGACAACACAGTAATTTGAGGACATGAAAACCAAAGAAGACGAGTACTTCATAACATACCTCATTTCCCCAGTCTGTCTTATCCTCATAACCACAACTAATGACATGAATAGCTTCTTTCAAAAGAGATTCGGGTGTTTCTGACTGAGGGACTCCACCGTGTTCCATAAGGGTAGAGGTAACAAAGACAGATGACTGGCCAAACTTTTTCTCCAAACTCGTTTTTGACATGAGATGTGCCTTGTCGTCATCAAGCCCAGCACCTGGTAACTCAAAAAAGAGAACTAAAATCAGCATCATAAGAAAAACGAAATGCAACATAGGGGAGAATCTCATTAACTAGGTTCAGGCAGTAAAAACTAAAACAAGACTCGTTTTTATTGCAACTGTACAGAGGAAGGTACGCTAGGCAAAGCAATAAAGAAACAAGAGTTTGTTAGACATTTGGCTTGATGGAAGCCCACATGTAAAGTATGTTCTAAGATTGGAAAGTTAATAAGAAGATTGATTTATAACTGACTTGGATATATCCTTTTCCGAAAGGTCTCTTCTAATTAGAGAACTACAACATGAAAACCAATCACAATATTTTCCAGTTCGGCTGCATAAATCCCCATCTTCCATTCAGCTCTGTTAAGGATCATCCTAGGGGGCATCTTCTCTGGACATTAACTAAAGTCATATCCTTCCTACTAATAAATAAATTTTGGGAAAAGAAAATTTGAACTCTATGTAGTCATCAATGATACTCTATCCTGGCATTTTTCTATTGATATAACAAAAAAATTATATGTTCTTCTCTCATGTAAACTATCCATTTCTATGTGTTTTAAGAAAATTAAACTTGCATCCTAAGAGATGAAAAGGATATTATACAGAAAAGAAGATGCCACAAATTCACCAGTGAAAAGTACCTACAACAGTTAGACAAGGAGATCAATTTGGTGGTCGTAATACTAGATTCTTCATTAATTTATTTAATTTCCACTAAATTTGCAATTGATTTTTAGTAATTTTCACTAGCCAAAACACTTAATTTGTATAACGAAGGGCCTGATAATGCAATATCTGGGATGGTAAGGTCTGGTCAGGGCCAAGACTAAAGATGTACGTAACCTTAACCCCATCAACATCCTCTGGGATACAAGCGTCTTAATAGGTACAGTATTATCCGAGTTACATGCTTAATTTAAACAGATTACTTTATATGCTTAATTTAAATGTATAAAATCTAAAATATACCTTCAACCCCCTCTTCAATATCATCAAGATTGAAAATAGGTACAGTATTATCCACATGCTTGCTTGATTTCTTCTTGTCTGAACTCTTCTTGTTTGATTTTGACCTGTTCTTCCGCGAGCCACTACAAAGTGAAGATAAGAATCCAGCTTTATTGTTCTTGCTCTTGATAGGAGGTTCATAGCCATACAAAGCCGTTCTATTGAAGACACACCCAGTACCCACATAAACAGGACCTTGGATTCCATCGAGACCTCTTAAATTAATCTAGAATGAGAAGAGGAAATTAGTCAGAAGCAGGTATTTTTAGATATGATGATCTTTACATGTAAAACCATGATCAAATGAAACCATGTTTGCTTAATCGAATAAGGTCTTTCATTGATTAAAAGTCCAGAAAATCACGTTTATAACGGAGGGGGAAATTTACTTTGTAAGAACTCTAGTCAATGGAGACATTTCCATTTCCGATATACAAGAAGCTTAGAATCAACCAAAGGTTGAATGGCATGGTTCTAGGGGAAGGGGAGTTCTTGGGTTTAAAACCCAAGGGAGGCAGTAAAGAAACTGACCCCTATTCTCCATAAAAGAAGCCTTGAATCTGTTATGGTAAAACTTTACACAAGTAGCCAACTTATGCATGCCAACTTTACTAGAGTATCATTGACATCAAATCATAAGTAGAGACGCCTTGAATATTATTTCTTGATGAACTCAATTCTGTATGGCATGACAAATTAGATAACAGATGAACCTGAGGAAATTTACTTACATCAAAGAACACAGTATTACAGTTAGCATTTACTTACATCAAAGAACACAGTATTACGGTTAGCGTAGCGATCATTCCTATCAATACCGTCAAACCTCTGTGGGAATTGCACATAACAAACTCGCCTCCCAAGATTTGGGTCCATAAGGAAACACATAGCTTCCCTCAACGCCTTGCTGTTATTTATGTAATGATCACAGTCAAGATTCAACATGTAGGATCCATTGGTCAGGACAGCTGATACTCGTACCTGTGATGTTGGGGTGGATGAGGGATAGATCATCAAATGCAATATATTTCAAAAAATGCAAGAAAAATGCTAAAAGTCAGTTGCTTACAAGTGAATTCATTGCTCCAGCCTTCTTGTGATGCTGGAAACCGGGACGTTTCTCACGGGACACGTATACTAATCGTGGCAGCTCATTTCCTTCACTGTCAAGCCCTCCACTGTGGCCTAAGAAAACCTGAAAAGATGGATATCAAGTTAAATCAAGCAGTTCCACTCTTTTAGATGTAAAAAGGATTAGAAAGACATTTCACAAATCAACAATGCTAGGGAAGGTCTCTTTAGTTTTTCTTTTGCATATAAGTCCCCTAAATCTATTTAAATAAGTCCCCAAATCTTTTTATTTGCTTAAAAGTCTCTCAAATCACTGCTAATTGAATTATGAGTCCCCTTCCATCTCTTTCTGTCAAAAATTAACCTAACACTAGGGTTAGTAAGACTAAAAAGACTATTTTTCCCACTCCATCTTCTTCCTTTCCTTCTTCTCCTTCACACTCATTCTTCCATTATATTCCTCTCTTTCCACTCCATCACCACTAACTTCCCTTCATCCTCAACCCTCACTCAACCATTTTTACATCCTCTCCAACTCCACCATTTTCCTCCAAAGACTTGTACATTTACTTAACAAAATAAAGAGAACCCACAATGAAAAAAATAAAGAACCACTTTGAAAAATCAAATTTTAAAGAGAGGAAAAATCACTTGGGAAATCCATGTATCTCAATTGATATTGGTATGTTATGAGGTTTCCAAAATATGGGAGCCATTAGAGAAGAAGAAAGCAGCAGAAGAAAAGGGAGGAGAAAAGAAAAGGGTAAATGAAATTCTACTTTAGTTCACAGAATATTCCTGCTTTTCATCAGTTAACCCGAGGGACTCATAACTCAATTACTAGTCATTTAATGAACTTTTAAGCAAATAACAAGAATTGGAGGACTTATTAGAAATATGATAGAATTAAGGGACTTATATGCAAAAAAAAACTCTTTATTCTCCAACTATACCTGTATTAAAAACTAAATATAACCTTGAAATATAATATTCCCTTTCAAGTTATTATGTAATCAAAGATCATGCTCCAATAAATGGCAGCTTACAACAGTGTATCTATAAAAGCTTACCAACCTGAATCATGCCAGGGTGATCTCTGGTATTATTTCCAGGCCAAGGTGTTCCATCTTGCATTATCCAACCTTCTTCAGGAACTTTCTGTGCCTTTGCAACTAGGCCGTTAATACGAACCTTAAACTCTTCATATTCTCTCTACATTACCAAATTTGAGCTTTAAAACCAAAATCTCCAAGAATTAAGATGAAAGGTTTGCATCTTTTCGCGGCACGCACCTTCATAGCTCTGCGATCTTTAACAAACGAAGGATGGACCTTATCTTTAAGGTAATCGATCTTCTGAGCGAAGTACCATTCAGGAGCTCTGGGTTCAATATTATATTTTTTGCAGAAAGGCACCCACTTTCTTGCAAACTCTGAAGTTTCAGAAAGGCCCTCAAATGTCAGCATGGCAGCTCCATCATCAGAGACATAGCAAGAAACCTTGTCAACAGGGTAATCCACCGCAAGAATCGATAGCACGGTATTGGCAGTAACCAGAGGAGGCTCCTTCAAAGGGTCCACAGTACTGACAAAAATGTCAACAGCAGCCAACTGGGAGGGTTCACCTTCTCTATCATACCTGTTAAAAAATCATTTGAACATGGATGGATTCATACACCAAAAAAGGAACTCTTTAGATCATTGAAAACTCAGAAAAGTCTTTGTTCAAATTACTATACTTGGATATCCGTCAAAAGACAGTTCACCTTATGGCCAGTCTATCAAGATATGTCTCACGATTCACAGGGAACCACTTAGGAAACTGATCCAGGATCCAGGAAAAAGCAAACCAAATCTCACATATAACTGACAGTAACCACAAAGCATAGGCATTCCTCACAGGGTTCGTGATACGATAATGTAAGAAAATGCAGAGAACAACAAGTCGCAAAACAATAACCATTCTGTACGGGTTAATCCTTGAAGATGGAATAGACACTTTCCTTGAAAGAGGCTGGCGTGCTTCATCATTCCTGCATAATGGTATTGGATTAGAAGGATATAAGATATTCATGACGCAGATTCAAGAGAGAGACAGTTGAAACAAAAAGCTTTTGCAAGCCCAAAGTGCACATTGCTCAACAGCATTTATAAGAAAATTAATATGATTATTAGCTATAGATGCCGACCAAGCTAGCATTTTCAACAAGAAGCACAGTCCCTATTAATTTTCAGAAAAAAAGGGACACCTTCGGAATGTTCAGTAGGATGCACTTACTTCCTACATGTCACGTCCCAGTACCGGAATACGGAGACGGACATGGCCAACTACCGCGTACAAGATACTATACGTCGTGCGGTGATCACGGTTGTAATAAGACAAGGGGGTGCATACTACAATCAGGTCACTCAGGGTCACACGAACAGCTATGTCTCAATCAATCAAACAAGAAACATTAAGCATAGAGCATATGTGATAAAGCAATAAGACGTCTCAAATGCTCCATCAAAATGTTCTGAGAACTAACCATTACAAAATGTGTGAGGCTAGTTGAGATACAAGCATACATGACAGTATTACAGCTGCAGCCTGATTTATATACAGTCATGAAAAGGAAGCTAAATGTCCAGATATGCCGGCTAACAGGTGTCGGTAGCTAAACGCCCAAAAGAGTAAAATGTACAATGACGAGCGGGGAATAAAGAAACCCACCCGTTATCCTCAGCGGCCATGTTCCCGTTGCGCGCCATGAGTCGAAAAAAAGTACGCTGGATCCTCGGTGGTTGACTCAAAACCTGGCCATGTAAAACTAGTGGGGTTATACCCCAAATAGCAAGTACCACAAAGGAGACACGAAATGGAGAAACAAAAACCCAAGCAATATATATATATATATATATATATATATAGGTTATGTGTCGTAGTTTCGGTCCACAGCCTATCCTAGCACAATAGCCCAACCCTACAACCAAACAAAGACAAGAGTTGAATCATCACACTATGATAGTCCATGTCCCTAGTCTACTAACAGAATAATACAATCACAACCAAGTCCGGTTATTAAACTGCAAAACAATTGTACGGTTTTTTATTGTGGAGTCTGAGACTATCTCAGAAATAATGCATAACAGGTATCCTCAGATCACGCCATTGTCGAACATGGGCTAACCGAGCTAATAAATTATTATACACGTACTTCACGAATTGCACTGGTTTCTCGTTGGGCTACTGCGCTAAATTACGGTATTAGCGGTTTCAGTGCTCCTATAGGTAGACAATGGCTCGACATATTTATAATAGGTCATATACTGCACTCTACTAAGGCGGATAATATACAGTATCTGTGGTGGCCAATTCGACGCCGGAAGGTTCGTTGGCATGATCTCGGAATATTGTTCCCTCCCCATGATCTATAGATTTTTGTTGCCTAATTAATCCTATATTGCATTGAAATCTCAAGACGTGGCCGCATGAGAATTTTTCTTAAGATGTCGTAAAGAGTACGGGCACGCTAGATACGAATCCATGTGAAGATCAAAAGTTCATTCTTGGATTCATCCGAGCGTGTATGCAACATTCAGAAATCAATATCCTAGCCGCGCTGGTACTTGACTCGCATATCATGTCCGTACTGGAGAAAATAATATAGTATCACGCGTTCACAAATTATAGGAGTCATTCTCGATGCACAACCTAAACATGAAAATCACTTAACACGTAACACGTTATGTCGCACCTCAGTGCATACTAGATCATGTACACTTAGCATGCAATAATTGTATCAGTACGGATACAAGAAATCGAGTCGTGGTTACCAAACTTAGCAGTTGGTCACATGAATCATTATCACTTGTACAGGTAGCTCATGTCATGCACATGGCTGGTGAGTCACTCATCACATAAGTCTAGTTCATGTAAAGTCTTGTTCCACACATGTATATGCCACGTCCATCGTCAGTTCTAGCACATGGTCAATGTCATGCGCATAGTTAGTATAGCCACTTGGCGCATGGTCTAAGTCTTCTCATAGTCGGGCCTAATCCAGGGTTAATTCAAGCACAGTTACACTTAATCCATATACACTTGCAATCACTAAGATCAACACATAAAACCACAAGGTCCAATAAAAATTCCAAAATCAAGATTTGACACATTTTAGAAAACTAGGCATAACTCTCTCATACGAACTCCAAATGAGATAATTCAAAAAGATTTTGAAAAGGCAAGGCAGAGATCTACAACTTTCATGTTTTGAATTTTACAAGATTCTAGCTAGAAAATCAGTTAAATAGGCAAAAACAGTCATCATGCGCGCGGCGCACTGCATGCGGCCAAATTTCCATGCGCGGCGCACTACGCGCGGCAGAAATCCATGCGCGGCGCACTGCTGCGTGGCAAGAATTCCATGCTCGACGCATTGCATGCGTGTGGCCAGAAATTCATATGCGGCGCATCGATGCGCGCGACAAAGTGGTACGGGCGACGCAATTCCATGCGCGACCAGAAATCCATGCGCGACGCATTGCGCATGGCCAGATTTATGTGTACGGCACACTGCGCGCGACACTGCACATCGTCCCCGTCAAGACAGGTCCGAGAACAAAGCTCCAAAAGTTGTTTCCTTCATAAAATCTTCATTTTAACTCCAAATGAGGTGATTCAAAAAGCAAAATCATACAAAATTTAATGCTCTAACTCATGGAACTACTAGTTTTCGGAAACAAGTTTTAATAGATCAAAACCAAAAAAAACTCATAGAACCTATGAAAAACCGAAGTTAGAAATGTAGATATACAATAATCCATCCATCAAAACCGAAAGCTCCAAGTATTAAATATGCTTAGAATCACACCACAAGCATAATGAACTAACAATATGTAGGGTTTCTCAATTTCTCATGCAAGGTGTACTTGCCTGTGGAGGGAGAGAAAAACCTAAGAGAGAGGAAGGAAATGAAATAATGAGGAAAGAGAGAGCTTGGTATACATATATGGAGGGTTGAGGTTTAGACCATGGGTTCAATTCCTAGCCAAACCAACCCACAAAATAAACCATGAGCAAATTAAACCAAAGAATGGGTCTAGTCTCCATGACATGCAACCTAATTATCATGCCAGCAAGAAATAATACGTTCCAAGTATGTATACCAGGAACGGGGAGTGACACTACCAGTGATTATAAGAGAATTATATGGTGAATGCTTATAAAAATAGCAAACTGCCAGCCAATTGTACACAATTGTAAAATATAGTGAATAGCAAACTGCCAGCCAATTGCATACAAATGTAAAAAAATAGTCTAATATAATGTTATCAGTATCGTGGGTCGCTTTGGTACGGGTACGCGGTACGGTACCTCAGCCGGTACGCGGTGCAATGGGGGTAGGCTTATTCGGTACGCTATTTGGAGTCGTTCGTTTTTATCTGGGTTGTCTTTCGTACCATATATAATTATATAGAAGTATACACCAAATATCATAAGTTCATAACCAAAGCCATCAAAATCCAAGTGAAGGAAAGCATAGACAATATTCTTGTAACTAAACCAAATATCATAAGTTCATAACCAAAGCCATCAAAATCTGGGTCGCTAAATTTGACGAACGGATCGCGAACGCACCCCGTTCGGGGTCTTTCATCCCAATTCGTGGGACGTAGGGAGGATTGACGAATTAGGCAACTATGGTCTAATATCAATGAGAAAGGAGACATTATTAACAATACAGGTTTTTGAAGCGACACAGTATCTGGCAAATTCCTAAGACAACTTCAAAGCTTCCTAGATCCAGCAATCTTAACATAGATACTTATACTCTCAAAATACTCAGAAATTGTTTCATAAATAGTGTTCAAAGCAGCCCCAAACACCTTTAAGTTGAGAGGAAATAAAAATGCAAGACTAATTACACACTAAGATAAAGCTTACTCTGGAAGCAATAATGACTCTAAAACTGGCATTTTTGCAAGCTTTCACAAAGAATAAATTAACCTGGCATAGGGATAAAAACTATCTACTAGTGACTATAGTATTAATAAGTTCATTTTCTTATGTCTTGTTGAAGCCTCCAGAAAGGGTTAAATTATAGACCTCACAATCAGCAATTCATTTTTCAATTTCGTAGATTTTTAACATCTTTGGAACGAAGCAAGAAAGATATACTACAAGATCAGAAACTCACAATAAAGCATCATCCATATTATATTCCGTGCACACATCAATATCAGTACCAGTAGCACCCCTGCCCTCCGAAGGTGCATGGCTAGTACCATTGGTCATGGGAACTCCATTCTTCTCCTGCTTCATCTTCCATCCAACGACTCTCTCCTTCCAAGCAACATTACCGAACCCACCAGAGAACTCCCTCGATGGGTTAGCTGCTCATATAACAAACAAAAACACGGATAAGCATATCAAGACCAGAATACAAGGATGCTAGTCACATACAAGCTCCAAAATGCTATGAAGGTAAATGCATACGTGAGTGACTATAAGGGAGCGGATGGATGCGTTGTCCGCCAGCACCTCCTCCAGGCGACATATCAGGCGAAGCACCCGACAGTTCTCCAGAGAGCTAAAAAAAACAATGACATCAAGAACCCATCCATAGAATCCAAATAGCAATATGTAACTAATATTTGTCGTACCATCTGCCCGTGGGTGAGCAAAGGTATGTGACCCCGAGGGATCTCCCCGCTATCGTACTTGGGAGGCCCCGTGTCATCCCCCCGCCCATAGCTCATGTGCCAGCTCAGCATCCGTTCCGCGATCTTCTGCTTCTGGTCCTGGTTCCCCGACTGGTAATTGAAGTCGCTCGAGTCGTCTGCATCGGCGTCATCCCCTTCCTCCCCGCGGATCGGTGGGGTCCCTAACGGTTATCCAAATAGACAACACAATCAAGAATGCAACTTTATCCGGTTAAACTCTTGTAATCGAGAATCCAACAAGTTCAGACCTTTGAGCCGCTTGTACTTGGTTTTGCATTGGGGGCAGGACTGCTTCCCGTCCTTGCGCTCGTACTCGTAGCACGGCCGGCAGACAGGGAACCCGCAGACGTCGCAGGCGACGAAGAGGTCCCCGTCGACCGTCGTGCCGACGCCGTCGCCACAAATCTGGCAGACCTGCTGGCCTCCGGCGTGCTTCGCGAGTTTCTTCACCCAAAGATCAAAACTTTACTCAATGGACGCAACGAAAACAACAAAGGAGACGCATTTAAAGCTAAAAATCGATAAAAATCGAAACATTTTTCCCTGGGTTTACTCACCCCGGGCTCGCCGTCGACTTCCATGGGTTCCTCCAAACTTTCTCAGCAGATCCGAGCCGACCAACGTATCAAAATCGACAGCAAACAAAGATCCAACACTACTGCATCCTACCAAATCGAATCCAATGCATAAACAACTAAATAAAAACACGGGATCTGACAAAAAAAAACAAGATCTAGGCGCATGACAAAGTGCTCACAACCAGTTCGATCGATTGCCACAGAGAGAAAAAAAAATATGGAGATTACTGACCTTTGGGATAGGAGAATGAGAATGGCGATGTCCCCAATTCGCTAGAGAGAGAGAGAGAGAGAGAGAGAGGCGGATTTATATATGGAGCGGTGGATTTATGGTGAAAGCGATGTTCTAACCATTGCCATTAAATCAAAGAACTTTCCTTTTTAGTGAGAGGGTTAAGACGAAGACGGGGTTTAAAGATTTTTATTTTTTTTTTCCTAAACTTTTATCCCATTGGTCCCTGTACAAATCCCTTTTTTGCATACAATTTTTTTTTAATGAACCTGCCTAGAGTTTATTGGTTAAATAGAGAGATAATTTGGATGAAAGTTTTGTTATCGTAGGAATTCACTTCACATTCCTTTTCCATTGAAAAGGAATTCAATATTCTCAAACACATGTTTGGTTATATTAAAAATATGTAGTCCAAAAAATTAAAATTTTTTATTCCTATATTTGATTCACATAGAAATAAAAAATTTAATTTGTTTAATTTTTCATAAATATTATTTTATTAATTAAATGGTCTTATTATTATCTAAGTTCAGTTGGTGTCATTGAGGGTATTATCGTCCAAAAAATATTGTAATTAATGCACACATTCGACATTCCTAAGAAAGGAAAATCATTTCCGGAAGGACTTGGATTTTACTTTCCTACATATGTGAAAATTTGAAGCCCCTCGAATTTCTTTCAAATTTTCAATCATATATTTACCAAACATGGATAAGAAATCCAAAACTTATTTCCAAGTCTTTAAAACTCAAACCAAACGGCCCTGAATATAAAGACTTACACCTCCAAAGTTGTTTTGGCTATTAGAATGTTTTTACAAAATGTACTTTATCTTTTAAAACAATAATATTTCACTAATATATATATATATATATATATATATATATATATATATATATATATATATATATATATATAGAGAGAGAGAGAGAGAGAGAGAGAGAGAGAGAATAAGGGATGTGAGATGGCACCTCACCCTAAAAACAAAGGTGGCGGTGACGTGACACAATCTCAACCACACAAACGAGAGGAGGGGGTTAAGTGCAAATTGTCAATTATGAAATGTGTGGTTGAGATTGTGTCACGTCACCGCCACCTTTGTTTTTAGAATGAGGTGCCATCTCACCTCCCTTATTCTCTCTCTCTCTCTCTCTCTCTCTCTCTATATATATATATATATATATATATATATATATATATATATATATATAGAAAGAGAGAGAGAGAGAGGGGGGGTCAGTTTTTAATAATTTTAGTAATAAAAATAGATTTCTACCAAAAATATTGTTTTTGACATCAACTTTTAGTTCTGATCAACTTATGACAATATCTTAAGTCAACAACAAAATATTAATTAGTAAAATTTGAAACTTCACTCCCTAATTTTTTTAGACACTAAATATTATTGTAATCTAAAATCCTAATCTAAAAAAAAAATCTCCATAAAATTTCATGTGATTGTCTGAACAGACCATCTTAGTTTAGTGATATATTAATCATAACATCTTTTGTAGACATTAATTGAAAATTCATTTTCAACTGGCTTTGTCAATGTCCATGAATAATTAAGGAGTTATTGATATATTAATCATAACTTCTTTTCTAAACATTAACCGAACCTTCATTTACAATGGACTTTGTCATGTCGTTGCCTAATTAAGGGGGGTTTTGTGCAAATGATATAAAAAGTTCGATGAGATGAATATGCAAAATATAAATATATACAATATCTATATCTATACTACTATATAATAATAAAAAAGTTTAATTTTATTGTAAACTTTTTTTTAAATATATTTTTGTATATGTTCACTAATTAAAGTTATTCAATAAAGTTAATAGAAACAACTAAATAATTACAAAAACGATCATTTGATCATATATATATATATATATATAAATATATATATATATATATATATATATATATAAATTTAGAATAATTAAAATAATTAATTTTTAGTCTTTCTAAATAATTTAATTTTAGTTTTCATAATGACGTGGGAATACATACTAGTTAAAGGAATAATATGAAAAATAATTCTTACCAATAACTAAAATATCATACAAATATATGTGTGGAAGGAATGCCTATATTACAGCTGTGAATTAAGAGGTGTTGTAAGAGGAAATAAGAAATTCAATATTTGCAGACAGGATTTCAAGCACCCAAAATGTGACCCTATCACTGACAGTTGGGCCCGCTTTCTCCGGGGGACAGTTTATATAGAAATTGTGGAGCTTAGCTGGCAGATCCAGCTGGAGAGAGAAGGGCACCGACACTGACGGCGCGGGGGCATTTTGGTCATTTATTTTGAAGTGACATTTGAGCTACTTTGGTTGATTCATTAGTGGAGCAAACACGGCTAAGTGTGACACTAATCCTAAGAAAAAGGAAAAAAAAAACATAAAACCAAGATTATTATTAGTAGACTCTGACTTGCAATTTCTTTTTGTTTGTGGATTTTCAAGTTTCTATGATCCTTACTATTATATGACTTACTTGCCACATGTTGATGTTAGTGTACACTCAAAAGGCGAATCGAGAAAGGACTTAACCAATGTCGGTTCTAGCATTTTGAAAGTTCTATACAAGTTCTAAAAATGAGACCCTTATTTGTTTATAAATATAATCAAATTTAATAAATCTAAAATACAATATAATTAGTTCTTTAATACACATAAATTATTATCAAAATTCAATAAATTAAGTAACTATAACTTCTAAATTTATTACATAAAATGGAACCAAATAATACTAAACTAATCTAAGAAGAAGAAAAGTTTATATACTCTTCTCATTTTTTTTTTTATGTACAAATTTATCAATTAAAAATATACCATGGTAGTTCAATAATCAGTAGCCGGTGACTTCTCACTTCTTCGGATGGACGGCTCCGGTGGATGGATCGAGGTGGCTGATTGCGACAGGTTACCGATTGTGATCGTTGACCGTAAGCGAAACATCAAGTGCAATGCGGTGCAGTGCATAAGAAAGTGCCAATGCGATAATGGTCCTTTTATGGACACACAATTTTAATACGACATAGATTTCTAATTTCTAATAATTAAAAGTTAAAAACATTCAGACCCCTTAGGGGAAGAAGGCCCATACGACGGCCTTGTCCGCCTCCCTCTTCAACAGGCTTTGGGCTCAAGCCATTTGAATTTTGATAAATTTAAAAAATTTATAGCATATATTTTATAAAACAAATGAATACTCTGAGTCAAACCATATACTAAACACTTAATTAACCATTATACTGTCTAACCTAACGTTTACCTCTACTATATATGTTTTTGTTTTTGTTTTTGTTTTTATAATAAAAGTAACCCCATCTTACTAAGGCTCCTATAATTGCCGATGTCTTTTATATATATATATATATATATATATATATATATATATATATATATATATATGTATATGTGTGTGTGTGTGTTGAAATGGAACTAATCAGACGAATTTGAACCGTGTCCATCCCAACGAAAGTCTCCCATCGTAACCAACATGCCACGATTCCACAGACCCTAGAATTGTCATGTCGTTAATAAAAAAAAGTACTACTTTTTATGATTTTATTATTTACAATTTTCAAATCTCTTATATATTCTTATAATGAGGTTTCAAAACGGCTAAAAAATGAGCCATCTAAGTTGTTTGTAAAATTGTCACCATTTATTTAAAAAAATTAATATTACGTAAAAAAATGTTGAAAAAATAAATTTTGTTATAAATAACACTTTGTATATTCGAACTTAAACAACCAAGGACAATGCCTCCCATCTTAACCACATGAACTAGAAGAGTTATTTAATTATAGTTATATAATATTATGTAGTTAAACATTAGTTAAAATTTATTTATTTTTAAATTTTTAATTACGTGAGGATATATGTACAGTTTAGACGGCTAAGTCTTTTCAAATTTTTTTTTTTATAAAAACTAAAATATATCCATAACGAATTATAATTAAAATATATTAAATATTTAAATTATTTTATAATAATATTAGAAAACTTTATTTTACGTGTACTGACACAATAATAATACAAGACACAAACGGTAAAGTGTAACAACTGACAAACATACCCCCTTGTTCCTTGAATTAAACATGTCATTGTTGGATATAATAAAATATTACATTTCAGTCATTTGCCAAAATACAGGACATTTATACCTCCCTTCCTTGTACCAAGCTAATATTCATGTACCAGAATCCTATATCTATGTACTGAAATGCTATATATATATATATATATATATGTATCATCGTGTACCAAGGGAAACCATCTGTATTTTTATTTTTATTTTTTTTGACTTCCGACATAATACACGGGATTCGACGTAACACTCAAAACTTTTGTGCACAATATATTACATGTCTTTGGATCAACTATCCCCCAACTTCCACCATTTATGAATAGAATGAATAATACGCTCCCGTGGCTCGATCCACTGACCTTCTGCCACCCAGCTGGGATCTTATATCTCTTCTTAGTAACCACAAGAGTCACTCGATCGGTAGTATCTGTATATCGATCACATATACATGTACCATAAGCCTATATCTCTGTACTACAATATTATATTTGTATATCACCGCGTACCCCGAGTCCATATTCGTGTACCGAAATACTATGTGTTCCAGAAGGCTTACACCCTTGTACTAGAAGCCTATATTCGTGTAGAGGAAGATTATATCAGTTTACCAGTAGAAGAAGCTTGAAAACTGCAGCAGAAGCTTTATCTCCCCCGAGTGCCCGCAATGTCTCTAACACCTGTGAATGCCCACAGAGATATGGTTCAGTACATATCGCGTATTGGTGAGTTGAGGTATCCTACTAACTTAAACCAACACTTCTAATCATGTGAACAAGCATCTATTAAAATGATCTTTCTATTTGGACTAGAGTCAATCAACAATTCATATTCTTAGGCAACAGTAAAAGCAGCAAAACATATTATATCAACTGAAACATAAATTCTTACACACAAACGATGCATCTTTACTGCATAAAATGTCACGCCCCAATCTCCCGCAGGTAATCGGCCGTCCCCGCTAGGAACGAATCACCGCGCCAGCGCTCCCGCGGGACGATATTTTCCCATATGGACGTGATGCCGCACGAGACAGAGCCACGCACGTGCAAGACCATGATCCGAACATGCGGTAAGAAGTCTAAGCCACATAGTCGCACAGATTGTCCGAGTGCAACGGAATAATAAACGCATAGGCGATTGGTAAGAAATTACAGGAACTATGTCAAATTTGTTAATGCTCAATAGCGGAAGCATTGAATAACACAAGTATACAAGTAAAACAAGTTCTTTATTAATATTGAACAAGTGTTACAAGCGGCGCTAGGCCGAGATTACAACTCGCTCAAGCCTCTCTCTCTCTCTCTCTGAAATAGTAAAGACGTGCCAAGTGGCTACATTTATGGAATGATACATAGGCGATGTTCCAACATTATATCTTGTATATATACTTCAGTTCCAGACGCAATGCTCCAACGTTCCAGAGTGAACTCTAGCCTTAGCACACACGAATGAGGCATCCGCACCGAACGAGGTTTCTTCGCACATTGTAAGCAAACTGGTGGGTTATCAGTACATGAATGCACTGGTGGAAAGGTTTCTCGCCCACTCGACAGATCCAAACACGGCTAAGTGTGACACTAATCCTAAGAAAAAAAGAAGAAGCATAAAACCAAGATTATTAATAGTAGACTCTGACTTGCAATTTCTTTTTGTTTATGGATTTTCAAGTTCTATGATCCTTACTATTATATGACTTGCTTGCTACATGTTGATGTTAGCGTACACTCAAAAGGCTAATTGAGAAAGGGCTAAACCATTGTCGGTTCTAGCATTTTGAAAGTTCTAGACAACTTCTAAAAATGAGACCCTCATTTGTTTATAAATCTAAACAAATCCAATAAATCTAAAATATAATATAATTAGTTCTTTAATACACATAAATTATTATCAAAATTCAATAAATTAAGCAACTATAACTTCTAAATTTATTACATAAAATGGAACCAAATAATACTAAACTAAACCTAAGAAGAAGAAAAGTTGTATACTCTTCTCATTTTTTTTATGTACAAATTTGTCAATTAAAAAAATATCAAGATAGTTCAATGATCAGTAGTCGGTGACTTCTCACTTCTTCGGGTGAACGGCTCCGGTGATGGATCGAGGTAGCTGAGTACGACAGGTTACCGATTGTGATCGTTTACCGTAAGCGAAACATCAAGTAAGTAAAGTGTGGTGCAGTGCATGAGAAAGTGTCAATGCGATAATGGTCCATTTATGGACATGCTATTTTAATACGACATGGATTTCTAATTTCTAATTTCTAATAATTAAAAATTAAAAACATTCAGGCCCCTTAGGGGGAGGAGGCCCGGACGACGGCCTAGTCTTTGGGCTCAACCCACTTGAATTTTGATTAAAAAAAAAATTATAGCATATATTTTATAAAACAAATGAATACTCCGAGTCAAACCATATACTACACACTTAATTAACTATTATACTGTCTGACCTAACGTTTGATGATAAAAAAAAAATCTACCTTACTACATTTATTTTTGTTTTTGTTTTTATAATAAAAGTAACCCCATCTTACTAACGCTCCTAGAATTGCCGATGTCTTTTTATATATATATATATATATATATATATATATATATATATATATATATATATATATGTGTGTGTGTGTGTGTGTGTGTCAATTTCATTGGATTATAAAAACTAACAAGAGGAATTCGAATTGTGTTCATCCCTACGAAAACCTCACATCATAACCAACATGCCACGATCCCACAGACCCTAGAATTGTCAATGTCGTTGCTAAAAAAAAGTAGTACTTTTTATGATTTTATTATTTACAATTTTCAAATCTCTTATATATTCTTATAATGAGGCTTCAAAACGGTTCAAAAGTGAGTCATCTAAGCCGTTTGTAAATTCTCCACCATTTATTTTTTAAAAAAAATATTACGTAAAAAAATATTGAAAAAATAAATTTTGTTATAAATAACATTTTGTAACTTAAACAACCAAGGACAATATCTCCCACCTTAACCACATGAGCTAGAAAAAATATTTGATTATAGTTATATAATATTATGTAGTTAAACATTAGTTATAATTTAATTATTTTTAATTTTTAATTACGTGAGAATATATGTACAACTTAGACGGCTAAGTCTTTTCAAATTTTTCTATATAAAAATAAAAATATATCCATAACGAATTATAATTAAAATATATTAAATATTTAAATTATTTTACAATAATATTAGAAAATTTTATTACGTACAACGCACTTACATTTACTGGTACAATAATAATACAAGACACAAACGGTAAAGTGTAACAATTGACAAACATACCCTCCTTGTTCCTTGAATTAAACGTGTCATTGTTGGATATAATAAAATATTACATTTCAGTCATTTGCCAAAATAAAGGACATTTATACCTCCCTTCCTCATACCAAGCTAATATTCGTGTACCAGAATCTTATATCTATGTACTGAAATGCTATATATATGTATCATCGTGAACCAAGGGAAAGCATATGTATTTTTTATTTTTTTTACTTTCGACATAACGCAAAGGGATCCGACATAACACTCAAAACTTTTGTGCACACTGTATTGATTGTTTTTGAACCCACTGTCCCCCCAACTTCCATCATTTATAAATGGAAGGAATAATATGTTCCCGTGGTTCGATCCACTGACCTTCTGCCATCCAGCTGGAATCTTATATCTCTTCTCGGTAATCACAAGAGTCACTCGAGTTCGGTACTATCTGTATATCGATCCCATATACATGTACCAAAAGCCTATATCCCTGTACTATAATGTTATATTTGTATATCACCGCGTACCACGAGTCCATATTCATGTACCGAAATACTATATATGTGTTCCAGAAGGCTACACCCTTGTACTAGAAGCCTATATTCGTGTAGAGGAAGATTATATCAGTTTACCAGTAGAAGAAGCTTAAAAACTGCAGCAGAAGCTTTATCTCTCCCGAGTGTCCGCAATGTCTCTAACACCTGTGAATGCCCACAGAGACATGGTTCAGTACATATCGCGTATTGGTGAGCTGAAGTAGCCTACTAACTTAAACCAACACTTCTAATCATGTGAACAAGCATCTATTAAAATGATCTTTCTATTTGGACTAGTGTCAATCAAGTTTTCATATTCTTAGGCAACAGTAAAAGCAGCAAAACATATTATATCAACTGAAACATAAATTCTTACCCACAAACGATGCATCTTTCCTGCATAAAATATAGGATATAATAATTAACGTCCCTGCATAAAGACAATCGTTAGCATTCTTCATGTCTATATAGGTCATTGGTGATTCTGCACCAAGATAAAAGAAAGTAATGTTATTGTTGTATCTTGCTATATAAAATATTGAATATTATACCGTTGTTATAAAGTAATGGAATGTTGGGAAAAAGTTTGGGACCGTTGAGTCGTAGTGTGGAGATCCCAAGATTGGGAAGTAGAGAAGTGTAGTAATCCCTATACTAGGAAGAATGGAAGCACGAGCGATGATTCGAGGAATGTAAAAATTTAGAAGTGAATATGTTTTATAGTTATTTCAAGTTTTTGTTTATCATGCACGTTATGTTTAATAGCTAAGTTACATATACATGCATAGTCATAGACAACTGGTGCACAAGGTTTAGTTCCTTCAACAGTGTATTGGATACCGGAACAGATTCGACCTAGAAGGAACATGGATAACTAGTGTGGATGTATAAGCATATGTAATTTGAGACCTTATGTCACGTCCCAGTACCGAAATACGAAAACGTACATGGCCAGCTACCCCGTACAAGGTACAATACGTGTTACGGCAATCACGGCTGTAACTAAATAAGATGGTGCATACTACAATAAAGTCTTCATAGGGTCTCTAAGAACATCTATGTCTCAATCAGTCAAATAGTTAGCAATAAGAGATGAACATGTATGATAAAGCAGTAAGGCATTCCCGACGCTCTATCAGAATGGTCAAGAACTAGCTACTACAAAATGTCGAGCTAGTACAAGGTCAATGGTACATATCGTTATCAGCTGCAGCCTGAATTTACACAAATATGTACAAAATTTGCCGGCTAATAGATGTCAGTGGCTAAACGCCCAAAACGATACAAACTACCAAAGTGGGGAAGAGAAAAATCCACTCAAGTCCTCCGCCGACCATGCTCCTGGTACGCACTATCGGTCAGGTAGAATGGAGAGTCCTCACGCTCCGCTACGAAATGTGTCCAAACAAAACCAGTGGGATCATGTCCTGAATAGCAAGTACCACAAGGAAGCACAAGAGAAGAAATAAAACCAATAACTGAAATAAAATACAGGAAAAAGAGCAAGGCTTGTGCCAAATCAGAGACATGCATTCAGTCATCGAAATAGTAGGACACCCCTACAACCAAACAAGGACAAGCAGTTTCGAACTATACCGAGACAAAGTACAGTCCACGGATTTGGTCAAACCAAAGGTATCTGCGTCATAGTTTCGGTCCATAGTCTATCGTAACACAACGGTCCAACCCCACAACCAAACAAGGACAAGGATGGGATCATCGCGCCACGATAGTTCATGTCCCCAGACCACTTAGCAAATGGTAATACATAATCAGACAGAATTTAATTAAACAACCAATCAATCATGCGACTTGCTAGGTGATGCCTGGGTAACCCCAGTAATGCAATATAATTGGATCCTCAAATTGTGTTGTGTCCGAGCAGGACTAGCCGAACCAATAATATACAACATAAATAAATAAAATGTACTAGTCCCTCGCAAGGTTACTGTGATAAATAATCCGAAATAGTTACAGTTCTTCTCAATAGTGGGATACTGGCTCGATTTAATAATATTAGTTATCGGGTACTGCACTCCACTAGTGCGGATGATATAAAGTATCCTGGTGGCCAGCTTTGTATCCCATGATTTAACATCTATGATGTGGCCGGCATGCACGATCTCGGAATCCGTTAACTCTCAATGTTGCTATGACTTTTAGTTACCTAATTAACCCTACAGTTATCTGGAATCTTGTGTCGTGATCACACAATTATCGTCCTAGATGTCGTACATTGGTACGGGTATGCTAAGGATGAATCCACATTGGTTCTTACGGTTCCAATATGGACTCATTTTGAGCGTAATGCAATAATCAATCAAGAAATCTAACCACGTTATTCTGACTAGCTACATGGATTCTCAAGCAATTCTCATTTTACAGTACTAACGAGCAGGTAACAAGAATATTCCTATAACATAACACCGCAGTGTATTTGTAGCACCTCAGTGCACGAGCAAGATGGAACACTTAGTACGAAATACAAGTTGTAGCACTTCGGTGCGATATCAAGGAGTATCGGCACGATACAAGTAGCCAAGTCAGGATCTAGGGTCAATTAGTTAATCAAGTAAAAAAAATTTGCTCATATCGTAGCATGGATATTATGTCAGGTATACGGCCAGTGCTTCTACTATAAAGTTATAGTTGGGCCTATAATTCTATCATAGGGTACACCAAGCAATTATCATTATTCAGATAATAAGGAACAATATAAGTCTTTAATTCACTACCACATACAAGATCACAAGATTTTGATAAAAATAAATCAAACTAATTGAAAAAAAATGATAAAAACTGCCAAAAATAGGTAAAATAGTCAAAAATAGGGAAAAAAATAGCTTTTTCGCACACAAAGCAGTCAAAATGGCTTTAAATAGACAAATAATAGTTTTGTTGAGTACAAAACAATGAAAATTGGCTAAAAATAGGCTTTCCGCTCACTTTTGGGTAAAAATGGCTCATCCCCGCACTTTTGGAAAGAGGAAGGGGTCTTTGCGCACTTTTGCAAAGAAGGAGGGACCTCTCCGTACTTTTACACAGAACTGTTCTTCTTTCTCAGACGACGTGAATTTTTTTTAAAATTTGTTTTGGTCATAATTTTTTTAATTTAACTCGAAATTCAACATTTCAAAAGCCAAAATCGCATAAAATTGAATTTCTTACAACATGGGATAATTAGTTTTCAGAAATTCTAAGTTTTAATATATCAAATCCTCGAAATTCATAAAACCCTAACTTTGAAACTTAGATCTACTCCAAATCGTTCATCAAAATCGAAAATGCCAAATACTAAAGTTGTAGAAGATCACTATATACAATTATAAGCTAAAAATATGCAAGAAAAATTAAAGAACGAAAAATGCAAAAATCATAATTTCTCTACTTTGAACAAGATGTACTTGTCTTAAGTACTAGATAACTCTAGTTCTAATCTCTTGCAAAGAGAAGAAGGAAGACTAAAACTCGTAGACTAGATCTAAGATTTGTGGGTTTGGAGGCTTGAGGGTTGGAGAGTAAAAAATGAAAAATATACACACACATACGTGAGGGTAGGGTTGGTTAAGTCATGCCATGAACAAAATACTGATCCTCCAAATTATAAGTAGGCAGAACAATACGTATATCAAGAACGGGGAGTGACACCTTCAATGGGACTCGCTACCTACGCTGGAAGGATCGTCGTCTTACCACGAACAGTCCAAAATGGTGGGTATCAGTGACAGTCATATAGTTAGACTGCATGCTGATGACAACTATTTTGCAAGCCTAACGCTTGTTTGCAGGAACAAACTTACGACAAATTTATATATTTTTATCAGCACCAACAATTGATGCAGGAACACATTTATGATATATTAATATATTATGAATGTTAATACTTGCCTTGCATGTGACATTAGATAAGATTTACTGTGTCAAGTTTGGACACATTTATGACATTTATATATTTTTATCAACACTAACAATTGATGTAGGGATGGTTGGTTCAAATTTGGAGCACTAAAGTGGCAAAAATTCGAATTTTGGCCCACTTCACGTGTTTGGTTTCAGAATTTGTAAACAAGATTTATTGTAATTTGACATAAACAATAACTCTTGTCTGCGACAAAATCAAAATTTTGACATTGAAATTTTTTCCTCCGTAATAGAGCGCGGAAGTAAAAAAAAATTCATTCCCACTTAGTGCATTTGGTTATAGGATCACCTCATCTCTACTTTAACAAAAAAAAAAATTATTATTCATGTCATTTCAACAAAAAATTACACTTTCTCACTCACTTCAACAACCAACCAAACATCAAACTTTAATGTTTTCCACTTCTATCCGCCACTTCAACAAATCACCCAAACGGAACAAAATTCACTTCAGTCCACTTTGCTCCATTTTACTGCAATACATACGCAAAATAACAATTTTTAATTTTTTTTTCACTTCGCCATGATTTGCCATACCAAACAGCACCTAAGTAACAGTCAATGAAAGTTAATTTCACTCTAGTGAAACAAACCATGCCATCTCTAGACTTACAACTGAGAAACCAAAGCCTTCCTAGTTGGTTGCCCAGAGAGAAATGAGGCATAAATACATATTACATGCACATAACATTAACAAAACTATCGGCATGGTCACGAAGGAGTGTAGGCCTTCCTTGCTTCCGGCATCCTAAGTGTCGGTTGATCCGCCATGGCGTTCCCTTGGCCTGCAACGGATATGACAGCTGCAGCGAATGGATATGACAGCTGCAGCGAACATCGCAACCCTCCGCCCCCTGTTCTTCTCATCTCCATCAGTCTTCTGCTTCACAACCTCCTAAACAGAAACTTCTCATAACACCACATTGAACAAACAAACACCAAACTTATAGTTATAAAATAAACAAAAAATGACAAATGTATTTATCAGTAAACCATATGCTCACATAGTTCACTCCTGCAAGCAAATCAACTTAATTGTGAGAATATTTCACACAAGGTTCCAGGTTACAACAGAATACTGTTCTCATAATTATACACCAAACTAATCATTCACTACATTAGTCTGGATGTTTTGAATCTACAAGCAGAATTCATGAGACTATTAAAAGATGGCACAGACTACCAGTTTCTCCTCCTGAAGCAACAATATGACCATGATCATGGAAACATTCCCTCAAGATACTCGTCGAAATTTTCGTCTTCATCGACTTTTGTGCTGCCATCTGTGGATGGTGAAGTCTTTTGACCTGCTCACGTTTAGAAGAGTTAAGTCAGCTTTCGCCTGATTGCTACTGGTAAAACTGATGTCAAAGTATGATTAAAAAAGGGCTCATGGTTTAGAAAACCAGGCAGGTTAACATACTCAATTCCAAATAGTATCTAAGCCAGACGAGTTAACATGTGACAAACAATATATCACAGCGGTAATTTTTGACCTCAACACCAAATGTAGTCAAAAATATGTCACGACCAGTCCTAAAATACGTAGGACTAAAAATACGTAATCATGCCAACTAAGTATTCAACCAGACTCTTGTCCGACTCAAATGCGTATAAGCTATAAATATAAGCAATAGTCCATATCTAATCTAATCACATAATTATATATAGCTAATTTCATCCACGGAACAGAAAAAAGATACATAAGATATCAAGTCCAAGTCCATGCATAAAAGGAAATAAGTCTCAAAGTATCAGTGCATCACCAAATAGTCATACGGGGAACAACCCGCTAAAAGAGTACTTAATGTAAAAGAAAGCTGTAAAGGAGATAGTCCAATGTCTAAAGAACCAAAGTGCCATCAAACTGGAAAAGAGTCCTACATAGCTCAAGTAAACTCCTCAGACAAGATCTCGTCCTCCGTTGCAACTCACGTTCCTGATCGGTACACCTCAAGATAAATCTCCTCATCTACACCTGGAAACATGATCTGAATCCAAGTCCTCAGGGGACATAGCAAGGTACAAATAAACAAGCCAAAAGTATAACAATATAAAAGGACAATATTCCAGGGTAAGCTACAATATCCATATATGTGCTATGCAAGTGAGAGGTCACTCATACTCAGGAAGTAGACTCTCAAGGTCCTATATGTGTGAACCCCAAGCAGTCTAATAATATCACGAAAGACTCAATATCATGAACCCACAGCAAGCACGTATATCACGAAAGGCTCCTAATCAGGAAACACACAGCAGTCACGTAATAACGCCAAAGCTCAGCTACATAGACTAAGGTAAGCACGTGAGTAATATATATATATATATATATATATATATATATATATATATCCGCCCAAAGTAAGTGTACTCTCCCCTCCCATGTAATCTCACATATCATGTCATAGCTCGTGAGAACAAGACCTCTTAACTATCACCACGTCATATATATATATATATATATATATATATATCGAGTCCAATAATCCTATGTAGAGTCACCAAAAACATATCTAGAAAGACTGTCACATGCAATAGTGTCAAGTGTCATATGATCTGGCGTGCTAGGATTACCAGCACGTATCATGGGTACGCGATATCAACACTCTAACAGACGATACTCGACTCCGCTGTCGGCACCCGAATCTCGTTCGGACACTAGGTATCGTCTAACGGTCTTAGGGTGAACAGTTATAGCATCACAAATATAAAGTAACAATATTTAAGGAATAACAAATAATACTAGAATATTCAATACAATCAGGCAAGGTACACTTGTCAGCTGGCTGTGGCTGCGGTACTGTCTGTCCGATGTCCTCGCCTGGAAGAGTAGTGGATCCAAGTTGCCATGTCGAATATATTCTAATCAGTAACAACACACGCTAAACTATTCTATAATGAACGAAAGATAGTTGCACAATATCAACCAATACTTGATGTTCATGCCAACAATCCAACATTCGCATAGCATTGGACAACGTGCCAAGATACACGTGTCACACCACTCACTAACATGTCGTAAGGGTCTCGTACATCGACATACCACACGTACATATAGGCTCTTACATGTGTTTAATTACACGTAGTTCCATACGTACGTATGGACGTATCAATGTCACAAAACCCTCATCAACACTATCATATTCGCCAACTATGCATGCAACCTCTCAAACACGTATTTTAACATCTTATAATAATAAAATTAATATGTTTAATATTCTAAAATTATTTATATTTAGATGAAAATAACCAAACCATCAACATTGCATGCAAAAAGTCTTAATGGCAACAACTAGCTATTTCTAGGAACTTCGACACGTAGTTTATGTGTGCAACCTTCATATTGGCATCAAAACATGAATAAACAATAAAAGACCATCTTTAATATTATGGAATATTAATATTTTAATTTCTGAAAATTTATTTTATATATATAATATGGCAAAAATTATTAAACTACAACTAGCCATGGTGCAACGTTCTCGTGCCATGGTTGTACGTCAACTTGGGGTAGTTTTCACATAGAAATATGGGTTTCTCATGCACGAAAATATTTCTACACATCATCTATCATTAATATGGATTTACACAAGTTTTTATTCATAAAAAAGTAGAAAAAGGAACAAAGTTAGAAAACTTACGCGATTGCGATTACGACGGGAACCTTCTTCGCGACTACAGACTTTTAGAGTACCAAACGAACTCCAAACTTCGAGCCACTTGACATGTTGCTAGGGGACTTCAAATGGAAGTATAAAATCTGGTTTGGAGGGAACTTCGAGCCACAAAAGCATGTCACGTTCCAGTCCCAAAATACGTAGGACTAAGGATACGTAATCATGCCAGCTATGTATTCAACCAGACTCTTGTCTGACTCGAATACGTATAAGCTGTATATATAAGCAATAGTCCATATCTAATATAAACCCAGAAATATATAGCTTATCTAATCCACAGAACAGAAACAAGATACACATAAGATATCAAGTCCAAGTCCATGCATAAAAGGAAATAAGTCACAAAATCACAGTGTATTACCAAATAATCATACGGGGAACAACCCGCTAAAAGAGTACTTAATGTAAAAGAAAGCAGTAAAAGAGATAGTCCAATGTCTAAAGATCCAAAGTGCCATCAAACTAGAATAGAGTCCTACATAGCTCAAGTAAACTCAGACAAGATCTCGTCCTCCGCTGCAACTCCTGCTCCTAATCCGTACACCTCAGGATAAATCTCCTCGTATACACCTGAAAATATGATCCGAATCCAGGTTCTCAGGAGACATAATAAGGTACAAATAAACAAGCCAATAGTATAACAGTATTAAAGGACAGTAATCCAGGGTAAACTACAATATACATCTATGTGTTATGCAAGTGAGAGGTCACTCATACTCAGGCAAGAGACTCTCAAGGTCCTATGCGTGTGAACCCCAAGCAGTCTAATAATATCACGAAAGGCTCGATATCATGAACCCACAACAAACAAATATATCATAAAAGCCTCATAATCAGGAAATGAGAATGAGAATTTATTAGTGACAGTCATGCCATGAGCCTAATTTGGCTCGTCTAAATCTAGTATGCAAAGTTGGTTGGAAGGTAAGGGCTAGTGTTGTACTCAATATCTCCATACCATGGTAAATAGTTTCTATAATTCAATAAATTGCCAAATAATTATTTAAATCCAATAAATAAAAATAAATAAATTACTAATTACCATAATAACCCTATATAAAAATCAGAGTGCTCACAATGCAAAAACATGTCATGTTCCAGTACCAAAATACGTATGACTAGGATACGAAACTATGTCAGCAGTATGTATACGTAGGCTACTCCAATATATGAAACCGAAGAATACATACTTAAGCTGTAATATGAATTATAGCTCACACGTGATATATAAATGTCACAAGTTAAGGTATAAACTAAATCTCCACAGACTATATATATCTCATCAACGACAAATAAATATCAACCAAATCAAATAGATAATGATGAATGTAAATACGGAAGGTTTCAGTTAATCAAAAATTTAAAAGACGTCCGATGGAGACAATTCCACTACTTGTAGACGTAAAATAAAAGATAAGAAAATAAAACTAAGTCTATGCTAATAAATAAACTAAGCAATTGCGAGGCCATCAACTGTTGTCGTACCACTATCTGGTGTTGGTCCGTAAATCTGTGGGTACTCTTCGTCTGCCAAATATGGAGAACAAATTCAGGTCCTCAGTGGGACGAAATAAGATATAAAAAGAACATGTCAATATGTAACAGTAAATAAACATGCGACTGACTAGATCAAGAAATAAAGATACAAATGGTGACACATGAAAAGAAATAGTGCTACTATGCATGGCCAAAAAGAAAATCGTAACCGCGTCACGGTGCGTACCTAGCGGTCCTATAGAGAGTATCACGGTGCGTGCCTAGCAATCTATAGAGGGTCTCTATCGCGTCAACGTGCGTGCCTGACGATCGAGAGTGGTCAATAGCCAAGTTCTAATAGCGGTCGTCTAAGAACTAAGGATCAAGTCAAAACACGTACAAGTAACAACTTATATGACAACCATTGGAGAAAACATATCTGAGCATACACAACACAACTAATGACCAAAATAGGTGACAAGGAAGATACATGGAAATAAAATGACAGGACAATAAGAAAAGACAGGTATAAACGAAAATAATGAAAAAACATGCATGTAATTAAACTGTACAAAGTTTGGCAAGGTATCTTGCCTGCGATCCCGAAGTTGCTCTCAAGTCTTAATCCAAGGCCTAATTAATAACACATACAAACACAAAATTAATATTTAACATTATATGAATTACCTTTATTTGGTTTTGAAGTATTATAAGTGTATTATCTAATCCGTACTTACCATTATATATTTTCTTCTAATACTACAT